>QLOU01003936.1:0-11121 GCA_003313715.1 Russula abietina | reverse complement strand
CGGGCTTACAAGCGTACTTTCTCAGCTACTATCGTAATCCCCTGTAGGCCGCAGCGCGTGTCCGCCCTGAAAGAGCGAAAAGCGCGAAAAGGTCGGACTGCCATCGCAAAATGTGCGATTGGAGCGTAACCTCCATCGGCTTCTCTTTGGAACGTGGTAAATGCAAAGGGGGTTGACTTCCATTTCTCGAAACGGATTACGCAACTGATCACGCACTCAGGTTTCCATCCATCCTGTTAATGTGCTCCGCTCCAGTGAGAAATCATTTTCATCTTCACTCGCCCCCTAATACCCTGCTTGTCATGACTGAACCACACTGCAAGTTCCGTGTTGCTATCTGGTTGGTTTTTTATACTGCCAATTTTTGTTTATTTCCTTTCCTTGGGTTGCTTATGCGACCACTCCTCAGCGGTGGGGGAGTGGGCGGGTTGACCCTCGCCTCTGCTTTGTCCAAATCGCCGGATATTCGCATCGATGTCTACGAGGCTGCATCCAAATTTACAGAAATAGGCGCTGGAATCGGCGTATGGTGGAGAACCAGACAGGTTCTCAAGTATCTTGGCCTGGAAGAGGATATCGTCCGCCTCCTGTCCTTCCGCCCAGGCCAAGATAGAGGTAAGCTGGAAAGGTATGCGGCTAGTGTATGAGACTTCTGGAGTCATTGTAGTGCCATCCATACAATATCGAAAGGCTGATCAGTCTGATGGCCGTGCCATGGGGACGATGTACTCTCGAGGTTTGAATTTGTCCTTTCTTTCTTTTTTCGACAGAATGCTTCATGCTTTCCTTTATCTTATGTCCAGGTGGATTGATGGGGGTTCACCGCGCAGAGTTTCATGAGGTTCTGCTGAACCACTTGTCCTCGCGATGTCGTACCTTCCCATCCAAACGCCTGGAGAGCTACGTTCAGCGGCCTGGCGACCCGATCATGTTGCGCTTCCAAGACGGAACCACTGCGACTTGTGACATCCTCATCGGAGCGGATGGCCTCAAGTCCGTTGTCCGCAAGACGATGTTTCACGAAGCCGCCAAGTGGGCGGAGTCTCAACACAGGAACGCTGACGCCGCGCAGCTGCGCAGTCTGAGCGAGCTGCGATTCAGCGGGGTCCTCTCGTACAGGGCGCTTATACCCGGGGCAAGGCTGTCAAGCATTTCTCCTCAACATAGAGTACTTTCCTCGGCAGTGCAGGTGAGTTGCGACCTGCGCGACGTATCCGATCACGGTGTTTTTATCGTATGCAGTACCTAGGCAAGAATAGGGTGAGTTTAATGGTTAGAAGGTGAACCGTCATCATCCCTGATTCAAGCCCTTTCATCCCGGTAGCATATGATGGCGTATCCAATTTCTCGCGGTCGCTTTGTCAACTTCGTCGCCTTTGAATCCCGTCCTCACGAAGAGGGCACGCATTTCGGAGGTCCCTGGGTTACTGATGTAGATCCGTCATACGTTCAGGGTTTGTTCCGCGGTTGGGAAAAAGAGGTCGGTGAGATAGTCCAAGTGAGTGCATGATCACTGGAAACAACCTGAGTGCCATCGCGCTCATGATACCATTTTTAGTGCCTGGGCGGTTTAAAGATTACTCGCTGGGCGGTTAACGTTCTGCCTACTCTGCCCTTTTTCACTTTCGGAAATGTAGCCATCTTGGGGGATGCTGTAAGCCCTGTCCTTTGGAAATCCGGACGATATCAGAACCTGATCAAATCCTGAATGCAGGCGCACGCAATGACGCCGTTCCAGGGAGCTGGCGCTGGGCAAGCCATCGAGGTCAGTGTTTGCGTATTTCCGGTCTAGAGTGAGAGAAATGTACGATATGGCTTAGGATGCTTTGGTACTGGCTTCGCTGCTCTCAGACGAGCTCGCAACAAGGACTACGGTGGCCCACGTACTCGAGATTTACTCCCGCGTCCGCCAACCCCTTGCCACAGAAGTCGCAAGACGTTCGCGCTTAAATGGGGAGCACTTTTCGCTGCGCACACTTGCCGGGCCAGACAACCACCACCTCTCGTCCTCCGCACGCCTACAGGGTATCGCAAGGCAGATACAAGAGAACTTTGAGTGGGTCTCTGAGACCGATGCGAGCGTGGATTTGCAGCGGGCCATGAGCCTGCTGCAAGCTGAGCTAGCGACATAGCTACTTTGCGATGACGCACAGCGGTGCGTGTAAAGAAGTTGAGCTTGGGACGGGTAACGGACTGACGGACTGACGGCAGCAGACACTTTTGGACTGCACGACAAGCGGTCTTTAATTGTTGCTCCTATACTGACTGGCTGCATGGGTAACCGTCCTTTGGTTTACTAATAGTATGTATGTCATATCAGACGATGAAGCCGAGATTGTTAGCCTGGCCTGCCCGGCAGTGGGAATGTCGGTCCAAATCCCAAAGGGTCCCATGTGGTCAAAAGTCATGAGGAGCCGCGAAGATGGCTCGGGAGGAACTTGAAGAGGCGCAGGAAAATTCAAATTTATTGAGCGTCAAACGTTGAGTGGGAGGTCGGCGCTGTGAGTATTACTGTAAAAATAAAAACAAACAAAACAAAAATTCGATGTGAAATGCAGTAAGGAGATGCAGTACTGTAAGAGGAGCAACGTATATGTGATAAAAATAGGGTTCAAATTTTGTGAATCTGATCTAAGTAACCTGAGAGAATCTGAGATAGTAGATAGCTAAATGCATTCTGCTTCGAGCACTTTTCGCCGAGGCCGTCAGCAAGTGTCCGTGTCAACAATACGTTTATCCGAATAAGAGTAAGATTCGACTTACGCATACACATGCCTGTGCGAACCAGTACAAACTAAGAAAGATTCAATGAGTTCGATATAACAGAAGAGGCATTTCTCCGTACCTCAAACTTGCTACCGCTCAGGACAACGATGTCCCCGTGAACCATCGTCACGCGGAGACACTCTTTCTTCGTTTTAGAATTTGACTTGGTCTTCGAGTCCGAGTCGGACAGGATCGAGAGCAGCGTGATGTCGGCGCCCAGACAGAGCAGAACTAGGTACTTCACGCATGGATAGAAAATCTGGCGGCTCTAGAGAAAAGCGTACAACTTTTAGCGACTCGATCAACCCATCCGAACCAAAGAGCAAGCAGAAAGCGGGCGCAGTGGGTGGGTAGGGCAGGGCAGGGGGCGTACCTTGCCGTCCGAGATCCATGCGTGGATGCGTAATGAATGCACTTTAAGGGGTCCCAGATCACCACAGTAAGCGCTCAGCGCGCCTTCTATTATTCCCGCCTGCAGATCCCACATGCCACGCCCATTACGGCTGAGCGCTGGGTCGTCCCCGGATTCGAACACTGGGGTAGAAAACACCGTCGCGCCGATACTGCGTTCGATTCGAACGTCACGCTGTAAAGTTTCGAAGAGCATCGAGGCGCTTGCTTGCAGTGGCGCTCTGTTACCGTTGAATATATGGCGCACGGAAAGTGTATTCGTTTCGACGTTAGCACGATTGGCTGGAGTCGAAGCCGAAGCCATTAAAGCGCCAGAATTACCATCACCAGACGCCAAATGATAGTGGAAAAGACGGGTCCCATTGTCAAAGCCAACGGCTGGCTCAGCAATCATTGGCGTGGCCCATTTATCGTCTGGGGATATCGTTGCCGAGTTTATTTTGCGATCGCGCGTAGAAAATGCGCCAATGACCCAGCCAATCTCTCTCGTCAAGTCCGTCTTGGTAATGCATACGGCGCTCTCACAGATTTGATGACGAAGGAAGCGTTGTATATTGACGCGGCCACACGTTGCGCAGAAATAGCCTGCCGGGAAGTTCCCAGTTGCCGTAGAGTTCTTTGTAAAGGGGGCGAGAAGTGGGAGTGGGAGCAACAGGCGAGAGCGTTCCAGAGAGAGATGATGCACTAGCAGCATCTCCTCTGCCTTCCTTGAGTAATTTGTCTGTGCTATTGGCTCCCACCATGGTTGCCCAATCCGCTCAGACCATTCGCTATAGTCATGTTGTTCATCATCCAGGAGTAGATCCTCTCCTCCAGGCACCCATTCCAGATAAAAACGCCAGGCACGCCGGACTGTAAGCGTATTTCGGGAGCTTCTTAATGAACTCGTTTCTTCCTGGCGACAAAAGTGAGATCAGACGCCTGACCATGTGGCAGGTATGAGTCACCTTGATTTCAGATATCTTGAACAACCCTGGCCAAAAATGCCCGATCTCCGATGGGAGCTCCCAAGGAACCAGGGGGGAATTACGGGCAAACACAGGGGACAAAACGTCGCCAGAAGACTCTGCCATGAGCAGGGTGGTGACCTCGGGAGGAGGCTGAGGGAGAGGGGGGTGATGTAGACCCCGGCTTCCGTGACAAGGTGAAGTGGCACAACTCGTAGTTGAATTAGTAAGTTCCGATGTCGTTACACGGCATGGATGCGTGATTAGATTTGAATGAGCCAAGTTTGAAGTTTGCGGAACGATGTGCCCAGATAAGGGACATCTGTCCTCCTGGGACGTGTGATTTTCGGGAGAGTACCAGTTCGACGGCGGCGGAGAACACGAAAGTCGGCGCTCAGAGCGAGATTCAGCGCAGGGTATCATGCCAGGTGCAGACTGTGTTTCATGAGCGCCAACAGGGAAAGATTGTCTATCAAGGGCTGTGAGGCCATCAACGATCGTTACATCCGCAACTGGTCGGACGACGGGAGAAGAGCTGTCGGGGTGCCTACTAAAATCAGCGACGGCAAGACCGAGTTCGGCAGTAAATTCATCATGGCGGTTGTCAGAGCCACCAGACATCGAAGATATGGTCGCCCTGGCACCAGTGGTAATATCACAATCGTGGTGAAAAGGAAAAGAGTGATTCATTCCGCTACTGGAATCCTCCATAACCCCAGTGAACCGAGAGGACTGGAGGTTTGTAGGGCTCTGTAGCCCAACTTGTGATGATTCACCTTCAGGTAAATTAGACGATGGTGGTGCCAGAGAGTTAGAAGAGCCTGCTGGTAATGAGGGTGTGGGATTTGTGATAAGCGATGACTCGGAACCGCACACAGCCGAAATGGAACATTGTACGGGAGGGTGAAGAGGAACGTCGACCTCACGGACTCTGTGGGAAGAATGGAGTGAGCACAATAGACGAGAAAACGAGGGAAAAGCTGGTGCAATGAAACAGAGCACCTACATTGAGAATGTTATTTTGCGGCCTTCCCAAATATCACCCTCCCACCACCCGAGGCTGGGCTCATTCTTCTCCTCGGAAAAGACGATGAGGGTAGGGTTTTGAGTTTCGCAAGCGATTCCGCCACGGTTTTTTGCCAGGGCGGGGAGCACAGCGAACAACTCATCCTTGTTCTAAATCGCAAAATAAAAATGGTATCAGAAATCAGTACTATATATAGATTATTCGTTTGCAGGGGGAAGGATGTATGTCTTACACCAGTCCATACGCGGGGTCGCAGGTCCGTCGTAGATACGCGGGGGGGCTGCGAAGGATGTACAGCGCTTCCTCCGTTTGGTGGATCGACGACACGCCAAATGCCAGTTGCTTTTCGCGGACGTGGCGGAGCGGTACGTGCGGAACGAGCTGAAGCTATATCGGAATCAGTAATGGTCAGGCTATGTCTAGCGAAATCGCTGAATCTGAAAGGTGTAAGCCCACCTAACGCAATGTCCTCTTTGGAGGCATCCAGATCCTCGGAGTCGCATCTATCCGCTTTGGCCTTGCCCTTTGCATTCGTCCTGCGTCGTGCCTTTTCCATTAATGAAGCATGCCGTTGCATTTGGCGGCCCGACGCTAGCACGGCTAACGGTACGTTACTATCGGACGTATCGTCTAATATAGTATAGATTAAAGAGTCAATTGTTCGTCTCGAGAGTAACACTGACCCCTGCGTACCAATCAGATCCAAAGCGAGCGAGTCATCAACGTTTGGATGATCACCAAGCGATGGTGTGGACAGCTCATGCGGCATTGCAGGGTCATACGGTTCAAGCGCTAAGTCCATGGCTAGTTCCCTGCATTCATTCAAATGGGGCACGCTCGGTGGACATTGTTTCTCTTTGCTAGATTTTCCTCTCGAAGATTGCCCTTGTGTACCACCCAAAGCTGGCTGCACGCACTCTTGCAGGGGTCTCATTACCTCACCCAGCATCGTTGGCCCTGGCTTCTCCGAGGCCTTGCCTGACGGCGTATTTTCATCTCTGGCACGTAGACTGAGATCGCGGCCCTCGGGAGAGTCCATGTCAAATTGTGTTGGGGTGATACCGTCCATCGCAGAATCAATTTCGATTCCCTTCTGATATCTAGACGGCCCCGGTTGCGCGCCTAGTGGTGGCACTCCTCCAACTTTCCTTGACCAAGGAAGTAGGAGCTCTGTATCTGTCCCGGCAAATCATGAGCACTATATTCCGAGGTAAAAGAAAACGGAAGGACTCACCATCATCCGAGTCGTTGACGGCCATTCTCGCGCGCTTGGAATGACTCTCGTATCCCGACAAGGTCACGCTTCTCCTCGAAGCCATCGTCGCCTTCATCATTATGTCCGCCCCCTCGTCCTGACTAATCCAAATTCCATTCGCACTCTCGCCTCCTCTGCCCTTCAAGCTAGTAGTGGCATGACGCGGATGACAATCTCGCTGTTCTTCATCCGTCGGTGCCACATCGGGTGCCTTGCGCTTCGCGGCACACGCCACAGAAGAGTCGCTCTCGAGCGTCGGAGACGGAGACGTAGAGATAATCTGATGAGCGGTAGCTGGAAGCTCTGGCTCTGGTTCGTGCTGGGGCACGCTGGAGCAGCGCTGGGTTTGGATATGGTTATGATTCGAACCTGAGGTTTGGGTGCTGGTGGAGGCAGCATACGGTGCTGGGCCAAGAGGCTTGGTTTTTCTCCTTCCGCTAATAGGTAGGAGCCATTTGGGTGTGGAGGACGCGGCGCGTTTATTGTGGTTCGCCATCGTTGCGGCTGCGGTGGTGGGATGGGATGTCATCACGACTTGTTGCAAGGTATGTCAGTTTGATTGGACGTCCTTGAGAGGGTGCAACCACGGTATGCCGTAGATGATGCGGGTAGCACCGTAGCAGGCACTGTGAGAGTGTGAGTGTTGTTGTGGAAGAAGTAAGAGAGAAAAGTGTACCGTGATAATCGTTCCCAGGCCGGTGCCTGTGGCAAACCTAAATTAGCCAGTATCAAACGAGCGGCGTGTGAGCACGAAAATAAAATCGTGAGATATCGACGAATAGATTAAAACCATTCTCATGGGAAGAACAGAGTGAGCATCACAATATCATTCCATCTCGACTCATCGGGTACTCTACTTTCTAAATTTGGATGTCACAGGTCACACCCACAAAATTTCCGTTTTCCCCGAGTCATTTCTGTCCAGCTAGTAAATCTAAAAAAAGTTATAAAAAACATTGATAAATGTTAAATATTTCAGTCACATGACCTGTAACAGCCAAGCCAAGACTCTGGCCAATGACATCACGTTTCACGTTTCTAGTTATATGTTTACCTGAGCTACATTCCATGGCATAGTTGACCAAATATATTATGTTTCACATTTCTACATGTTTCTTATTAAAAATATTCTACAACATTTTTTTAGGTTGCATAGTCTGCTTTGCATGCAATGTATGCTCAGTGATTACTGATTAGTGATGTGTGACAAGGTCAAAATTTGAAAATTTGAAGTCACAAATCTGCCCATGGCCATGTTGTGGCTATAATGTGGCAGCCATACAGTACATCATGGCAGACCTGTGACTGTGGCATCCAATCAAACAGTACAGTACAATGGTGGTATTTTTATACCTCTGCCACTGATGATTTGTTAACCGTGTGACCACCACAGTGCTCTTCAAGCTACCTGATTGATGTATTACTTGTGAGTATGATACATGCAGTGAGTGGTGATGATTCTAAATGTACTGTACAATGAATGAGTTGGGATCGACCGAACTTCAGATAATAGACTATTGAGTATGTTCCTGGTGAGTGGTAGACGAATCGGCGCCTTCATCCATGGCATGATTATCACGAATATGCAGCATCTTCCCACCCGTGTCCAATCGTATTTCAATAATATCTCCATCACTGAGGACAAAATCGCGCGTAAGTCCAGTCAAAGGCACGCATGTACAACTCTTACCGTATGGTGCCGACGAGCATCTTTCTCGCTAGCGGGAACAACACTTCCGAACGAACAACGCGCGCAATAGCGCGAGCGCCATAAACCTCCGAAAAACCCTTCTCGGCCAACCATGCCCTTGCTGCATCGTCGACGTCTAACTTTATCCGCCGCTGCGCAAGACGCGCCGCGACGTCTCTGAGGCGGAGGTCAACCACGCGTAGGATAGAGTCTTGAGAAAGCCGGTTGAAGACGAGCATCGAGTCCAGGCGATTCAGTAGTTCTGGTGGGAACTGCTCTGAGACGCGTTCCAATACCTCTGCGCGTGCCAAGGGCGTCACGACACCTGAATCGTCTGAGGCTGTGGGGTGAGCAAGAATGTCGCTACCTAATGTGGGCAGTTAGTTTGGGCCAAAAACTCTTAGTCAAAATATTCAAGCGCACCAATGTTGCTCGTGAGGCAAATAATGGTGTTCTGTAAACGAAGAATGAAAAATGATAGGATGAAGAATCATGATAGAAACACACCCTAAAGTCAACTTTTCGACCCTGGCTGTCCGTAATAGTTCCTTCGTCTAAAATTTGAAGCAGTATCATAGTGACATCCTAAACGAATAAGCCAATCTCCCAAGGGCGGACAAGTATTTGGCTACCTTATGCGCTTTTTCGAGTTCATCCAGAAGAATAACGGCTAGAGAGGTGATGAGTTGGAGTCGCGGTCCCGCGAATGCAAATATCGCACCGTATGGCTTTCGTCGAACGGCCTCCGTCAATTGACCTATGATTGAATAACATGGAAAGGAGATCTATCGGTAAACATCGAAACACTTACCACCTTCCTCAAAGCCAACGTATCCGGGGGCAGCTCCTATCAAGCGCGACATTGTGTGGCGATCGTGGTACTGTGGAAGGGCTTCAGGGACATCCTAGTAAACCAAAGCCCAGAAAATTTTACCTCAGACATGTTGATATTGATCCTACAAGGTTACATCAGCACCGCGTCAAAGAAACTAAAAGGACTCGACCCACAGCGCCCTTTGCTCGTCATTGAACAGGAACCCGGCGAGCGCTTTGCAAAGCTCAGTCTAATGAGTCTCAATCAGTAAAGGAGAAGATATGTGACCGCAGAAGCGTACTTTTCCTACGCCCGTCGGGCCCAGGAATAAAAACGAGGCTACAGGGCGCGTAGGCGCCTGCAACCCGGCCCTCGAAATGCGCACTGCGTCGCTGACAGCGCGTACAACGTGGTCTTGACCGACAACTCGAGCCCTTAGAGCATGTTCCATCTGCCGACACATAATCAGCACTTCCCACCTTTTTCCTCGAGCAAGGAGAAACCCACGTGGACGAGTCGCTCCCGTTCGCCTTTCAGTAGGCTTTGTACAGGAATGCCAGTCGCACGTGCTACTACTCGGGCGATGTCATCCGACGTGACGCGTTCGCTGAGCATAGCGCTCTCGCCGTTACCCTCAGCGGGGATCTCGCGTTCAAGTTCGGGGATCGTGGCGTAACGCAGACGCGACGCAGCTTCAAAATCACCCTTGCGCTGTGCGACCTCCAGCTCGTGCTTGGCCTCTTCAAGACGGCGCTTGCGTTCCTTATTTCGGTGCAGCCGCTCGCGCTCTGTCACGTATATCATCAGATAACGACAGCACCTACATATTCTGGTTCGGAGAATTATTACGTACCGGCTTGCCACCGTTCCTCAAGGGCAGCAGCATCCTTACGACTACGATCTAGGGCCTGCTCGAGCGCTTCACGTCGCTCGGCGCTGAGCGGGTCCGACTCGTTTCGGAGGCTAGTGAGTTCAATCTGCATCGTCATGACGGCACGATCAAGCTGTTCGAGAGCATCGGGCTTTGATTCCTGCGCAAGGCGCAGCGAAGATGCGGCTTCATCGACGAGATCAATCGCTTTGTCGGGGAGGAAGCGATCTGAGATGTAGCGCGCGGAGTATACGGCGGCTGATACATGGCGCGGGATTATTTAAGGGCCAGACAATGTTGACGTGAACGAGAACAAACCAGTGACCAACGCGCCATCGGATATTTCGACACCGTGATGGACCTGTATGAGTGGCATGACACATGAGCATGTAGGTGCCGAGAGCAAGCGTACAAACGGACCTCGTAGCGGGATTTGAGACCGCGTAGGATAGAGATCGTAGATTCTACAGTAGGCTCCTCAATTGTCACGGGTTGAAAGCGACGCTCGAGAGCCGCGTCCTTGCCAATGGTCTTTCTGTACTCATCCGCTGCGAAGGCATCAACTTAGCTCATACAAAGGGTGACGTGATAAGGAACGTACGCGTCGTAGCGCCCACAAGTTGCAGTCCGCGAGCCAAGGCAGGTTTGATCATTTGCCCGCCATCGATGCTACCCTCGGTCTTCCCCAGATTGAAGAGTGTGTCTGGACGTTTAATGAAAAATTCATTGAGCAAACGGGAGCTAGATCTAAATTACGTACGGACTTCGTCGATGAAGCAGATGACACCACCGGCCTTTAGAGAGGTTAGAAATCAGACAAGATCATTTTGGAAGGGAGCCGAACCTCATCTTCGATATCACGAATTAAAGCCTTGAATTTCTCCTCGAACTGGCCCCGAATGCCGGAACCAGCCATGATAGCAGAAAGATCGATCGAGAGAACGCGCTTGTTGTGCAGTGACTAAGACCTAAATCAACGGGAAGGAAGATAAGGCTCAAAGTACATGAAGCGTACCTCCGGAACCTCTTTTGCGACAATCCTGCTGGCAAGCCCCTCCAGAATAGCTGTCTTGCCTACGCCCGGAGGCCCAATGAGCTGTAGCATGTGGCTCGATCGATGAATCAATGAGGATAATCTTCAGGACGCACCACAGGGTTTGACTTTGTTCTCCGAGACAGTACTTTAGACCTGATCAGCCGGGACGAAAACAAATGTGAATAGAAATTGCATACTTTGAATGGTACGACGGATCTCTACACACGCTCATGAATAAGCCCAGAGTCAACCAAAGTCAAGAAACGTAAAAACCACTTTCCTTCCTCTCTTCCAATCACAGGGT
>QLOU01003896.1:0-12414 GCA_003313715.1 Russula abietina | reverse complement strand
TGGCTATGGTTACTATGACTGCTATGACAACTATATAGAGCCGTATAGTTGATTCTTGTTTTGCTGATGAAGAGGCCCGTCTCTGGGTACACGCACCGTTGACCAGGACGGTCTGGAACAGAATATACACATCACGACGAGATGGTCACCTGGCTTGCTCATGTCTACCAGCTTGTCATACGCACTTAGGGAGACTGTGTGTGGAGTCTATAGTTGAGTAAGGATGGGATGGGAAGAACTTAAAATGATATACTGAATGCGACATTGTCCCGACGAATGCGCACATGTCACGTAAAGCTGCAGGCTCGTCAAATCTTGCCCGTCGATTTCGACCTGAATGGTGTGGTTACAGGTGGCAGTTGCATGTGAGAATGCGAAGGGAGGCGAAACTGGGGAAGATATACTGACCTCTCGGGCAGGATGCATCCTCACGCGCATCTTCTACCGCCAGACTCCACCACATATGGGCCGGCCATGGCCCCTCGACGACGTGCCACGTAGCGAAAGCTCCTTCAGCACGGGCAATGTTAAGGCGCCGTCCATATACTCTGTTGCACCAAATGTGGTGAGGTTGTTTCCTTCGGTACAGGGTGAGACGAAACAAAAAAATACGGTAGGATGAGCTACATACCTTGAACATTGCCTCGAGGCGCTCCCAAGTCACGAACCGGTTGTTGATGAGCTCACCAACCAATTGGCGCATGCCAATGGTCAGAAAGTGAACCCCCTGCACCACGCGGGAGTTGTTGTCTCGAAGTAGGTAAAGAACGGGGAGGGGTTTGGGGAGGATGCATTTGGATGCCGCTAGAAAGCTAGAGTATGAAAATTCTAATAGGACGACGAGTGGTTAGCATGCACCTGTGCATACTGCAAGGATGTACGAAAAGAAGTCGATAGTCCCATAGTATTCGGACGTCGCGATAAAAGAGTGGGATCCTGAGGGAGTATTTGTCACGGCGTGTCAATATATGAAACCCCACAGCACAGATCTGTTGAAGCGTCGCTGCCACATCCATCTTTTGTCTAAACTTTGTGGAGCCATGACTTGTCAATAACTGTAAAACGACATCAGGAACTCGTCTTGGACAGGAGGGCTCGATGCTAGACCTGTTGTGTGTGCTGGCTTGCTTGGCGGTGCTTGCGCTGCCACTCTGCGTTGAGGAAAAGTGAGTGAGGGTCACACGGGTGAAGTGGTCGGCATAGAAGCGTTGGCCACGCCTTGTTGGACGTTAAAGTACATGGCCTGGAAAAGTATTCGAGAAAAATAAAGGTAAAGATTAGCAAGCTGCGTTCTTGTGGCTTTGGGGGAAAGAACTCACTACAGGTGGATTGGCCGAGCTTGTACATCCTGAGGGCATGGCAGTGTCGGCACAGATGAGGAGACAGGACTAGGTGCCAGACTCTAGGACTCGAAGGCTGTCCCAGAAAGATGCGCGGTCATCCTCACTGTCAGTCTCCTGTGAGTGCACTATGCACGACGTGCTCTAAAAACTAGTAAAAAGAATGAAGTCGGTGAAAGAACGACGTCAGCGGAAGGGAGGGGAAGACAAGGGCGATTTATAGCTCACTGCATCACACCACCCGTACTTCCACTTCGAGAACGTCCACCACCTACTCTGCTGTATGCCGCTGCAAGCACTGGCGCCGAGACTCATGGGCGCAGTGTGTTGCAGAACTGGACTTGAAAGGGAAATGATGACCTGCTTGATACTCTCCATAGCGTGGTCGTGCTCAAGCGTGCATGTAAGTCTGGATGAGTCAGGACCCCCGCATAGACGGATGTAAACCTGGGACAGAGCGTACATACCTGCGTGATAGGGTTCTGAAATGTGCAATAAAGTAAATACGTTTGGAGGCGACTCGGCAACTCCTTTTCTCGAGTAGAAACCAACCTGTCCAATTTCGAGGCACATTGACAACATCATGATCTGGGCATCAGGCACTTTCAGAGATGGAACGAACGCATGCCACGCACCTTTACAGCAGGGTACACCCTGTGTTCACACCGCATCCCGTCCTGCGTGCCAGTTTGCTTGGCGGTGCTCACACTGCTACTCGAAGTCACAGAAGTGGTAGTGGGAACTTTGAGGGTCGGGCTGATGACGGGTGAGGTGGTCAGAATAAAACCGTCACAGGTTGAGGTGCAATTACTTTGTGGTGTTGAGGTGGCACGCGAAAAGGCAAACGGAAACGAGCCTGTGAATGACGCGGCACACTCAGCAAAACAAATATTCACCGGAGGCGATTCGATAAACTGTACCTCCTGGGTGAGAATCTGTTCAGCCTCGCGCCGTGAATGCTCGCGATCACGTTCCGCTTCTCGTTGAGCAGAGTTGGATGCTAGGAAATGAAAGGGTTTGGAGTGAGAACATCGATGTGGCATTGGGGTCATCACTGTCGTCGTCATCAGAGTCGTCCTCGCTCTGTATTCAACCATGTTCAGGACCTTCAGGTCCACTATTTTCATATACAGGTGGTTAATGCGAATTAGAACGTACACACGCAGCCATCTTTGCCACAAACAGTACTTCCACCCCATCATCCCCATCCTTGCTCCTCTTCTTCCTCCTGTGCAGGTCGATCAAGACGACCACAATGAGATTCCGCACACCACCCGTGCATGCACGCCCTGTCTGCCGATGAGGAGAAAGTCAGCAAGTTGCACAGGGTAGTGAGGGTCACCAAGGACGTCGAGCTCACATTTCTCAACACACGGCCACATCTTCATTTTGCATGTTTGAGACATCTAAACTGACTCCTCGAAAGGACGAATCAATGGCCATGACAAAAAACGTCCAGACTTGTAATCGATGGGGATGAGGTCAGGCCTGCTTGATGCTCCATAGCATGGTCATGTTCATCCTACCAAACGAAGTCAATATTCATCCAGATGAGATCGACGAGGAGCTTAGCGCTGCATGAGAAATCCTTGATCCAATTGCGCATGGTGCCAGCCATACCGAGGAACATGTGAATGTTGGTGGATCAACTTGTAATGCAAAATTCGAGTTTCGACTTCTTGCCACATCACAGCAAAGGAGAACGAAGGCAGAGCATGGCCTTGGGGGAAGAACGAGTGGTGTGGTGTTGTGCTGTTGATGGAGCCGATTGAACGAGTCACTGGTGCGGGGGCGTAGGGAGAGGTTGAAATTGCCATGAACGATGGCTTAGGTGTCTAAGACTCAACCTCGGCGAAGGGGATGCAGAGCGGAATCAGTTACTGGATCGACAAGAACCTGCACGACACATACCTGAATCCTGAATTCTGTTTCTGTCCCGCTTACTCAGAGGCAAAGTGCTTGATGAGTCGATGTTCACTGGGCCACAGGCGAGGGGGGCGATGAGCGTTGACGATGAGTCAATGTCCACGGGGTGATGCGCAGAGAGGAGGATAGCTGGGTACAGCAACTATCCCAACCAAGGGGCAGATCTGACGATGTGTCAGACCTGCTTGAGATAGAGGTTGTGCAAGGGAGGGGGGTGACGAGCGTTGATGACGATGTACTTGACAAGCGATGTCCACGGGGTCATGGGCGCAGAGAGGGTACAGCAACTGTCCCAACCAAGGCAGACTGACGACGTGTCAGACCTGCTTGAGTTGGGAGTTGTGTGGGAGTGGGGGCGGCGTTGAGGGAGAAGGAAAGGAAGCACGGCGAGCCACGAGCCACAGCGTGGAAGGTCTCAACAGATCAACAAAACAGAAACACGTTGAGAAACTCACGGGTCACCCAGTCATGTGATGTGAACTCTCTGGACATGTGGCTGACGGGCGCTTGTCCCGGGGGTTCAGGTCCAGTTCGGTCCAAACCCAGTTCAGAAGGGTTCTCAAATTTGTGAACCAAGAACCGGACCGTTGGTTCGGTTCAGCCCAAGCCATGAACCTTGAACTGAACCATGGTTCAGTTCGGCTGGGTTCAGGTTCGAACCAAGGTTCAGAACTGAACCTTAGCATCCCTACTTTGAAGTAACGCTCGTTGCTCTCCGCAGCAGAAGTCCAGAATCCCTAGGACACGTGAATGGTCCGAGTGTAACCGTAACAATACTGTAGAAGACATGGTAATTTTTTTAAAATTTCTCCCGTGTTTCTAGATGATGGGAAGGGTATACTGGCATCACGTGAGTCTGCCATGATGCTCGTGAGTTGTTGTGATCAATGTAGCAAAAAACAATCATCCAATCTTGGATTTTGCTCCCGGGAAGCCTGACAGTGAGGGAAGGAGTCGAGAGTCCTTTCATGCAGCACATACTGTTGGAGGCTGATCCCCAGCCCCCTCGTCACGGACCCCTACTATTGGGTCTCCTCGCGTCCGACCCTGTGACACATATATAGACAGTAGCCCCTGTTGTACTGAGCTCCTGTCCCATTAGTCTAGAGGCATATATATCCCATTGGCAAGGAGGATCCATGATCAGTCCTCTCTCTGGTCCCTCATCTCAGGGGACCTTCCCCCATTTCTGACAGGTTATGGGCCCTGTCTAGTGCTCAAAGCCCTCAGAATCCCAGCCTCCAACCAATGACCAATTTCTAGCATACCCCAAACCGACTTCAGTTCGATCTCATATAACTTACACCACACACCGATGTCTAATTGCATGTCTATACATGCCGCACGCCGAGAAACCATTCATAACACTGTTAACACAATACCCCTGTCGATGACTAAGCAGCGCGTCACATCGACCATTGACTAAATTGACCAACCAACTTCGACCGCTTGCTAACAGCCTCAATTACCCTTTACAACGTTTTTGTGTGAAAACGAACAATTTCAACACATCCACCCGTAAATGTCCGTACAACGTCCAAAGACCACGTAGGCGAAGTCCAACGCTATCGCCGTCGGTGCTTCGCTCGCCAGCGTTGTCAATACCACGCAACATACCTTGCAAACATTGCAAATGTTTTTGCGTTTGCATACAAACTTAAGTACACAACCTACCCAGCATCATCCCATCTGACCGCGACACCTATCAACTGAATAAGTTCTCGTCACTCACACCTTCGTATCAGACTACTCGTGTTACTTCGATATGGCCGACACTGGCCACGATCACCCATTACCACACCATCGTATCTCACCGTTGTGTCGCACACTCTCACTGCGACACTGTCCAGTCACACCATATCTCACATCACTGTCATGCGAACATCCAGAGCGTGTCCCATCGCATGTGCACGGCCCACGCTTGACCCAAAACGTTCTTAAAACTGGGCGTGCGACGTCGTACACGCACGACCCACTCATAACCGGGGTACACAAAAAACCTGGCATCCCCCGTCCTTAGCATCGTACACCAACGACCCACTCGTCACAGGCGTCCCTCGTTGTGCATGGACGACCCACCTGTTCCCGAAAACCTGGGCGTGCCCCGTCATACACGCATGACCACTTACAACCCAAAACCACTCGCAACCAGGCGTCCTCTTCGTATGCGGACGACCCACAAAACTGTATCACCTGTACTCCCTAGGGGCATTCTCTGAAATAGAATAAACGACCCACAAGATGCACACCCTTAGGCGTTCTCTGTATTACATGAACAACCCTCGATAATAAAACAAAATCCCGGGCATATATAAATGACCTGGACCACTAAACCGTATCTCGGGCGTTCTTTGAAACGACCCAGAGACTTGAACCATATCTGAGGCGGTCTGCCTTTTTGCAGACGACCCCGATATATTAAATCCGACGCGTTCTGTGTTCTGTGTTCTATGCAGATGACCCCGATAACTAAAACCATATCTGAGGCGTTCTGCACTGTATGCAGACGACCCCGGTACCCGAATTACATCTGAGGCGTTCTGTGCTGTATGCAGACGACCCCGATAACCAAACTGTATCTGAGGCGTTCTGCATTGTATGCAGATGACCCCGATACTTGAATTACACCTGAGGCGTTCTGCACTGTTCACAGACGACCCCGATACTTGATTTTTATCTGAGGCGTCATGCGCTGTACGCAGACGACCCTGACAATTGACACCTCAGAATACATCTGAGTATGCAGACGACCCCGATAACAAAACTCTGTCTGAGGCGTTCTGCGCTGTATGCAGACGACCCTGATAGTAAAACCATATCCGAGGCGTTCTGTGCTGTACGCAGATGACCCCGATAACTGAACCATATCTGAAGCGTTCTGCAACGTATGCAGACGAACCTGATCACTAGAATGTATCCGAGGCATTCTGCATCACCACCCCCAAAACTGTATACCATACTCTGGCGTTCTCCAAACCATAATCAGCACGTTCTACTTCTACATCGTACGCAGACGAGTCGGGACGACCCTGAAAACACTATACACCAAGATTTCCTTCCCAGCCTACGTAACAAAGTACACGATCTCCATGAACAGGGAACCGCTATCATAAAACCCTGTTCAACTATCTTCATTGTCACCATCTTTGGCAGCCCACAAATCACCTTAACCTCTGCACAAAATTGTCATTGGACTGTCATCAAGTCACGTCCCCACATCGACATACTATATCGTATCACTCCCCTACCATTCACATCACTGTACCAACAATCATCCGGCGTTCTGCTACTTCTCTATCAAAATGAGTAAGCCAGAATCTGTACGGCTGTACCGAATGTCCCCCGTCGTACATAACAACCGTTACGACCCTAAAAAACAACAAACCATATATCCTCATAACAGGCACTTGTCGCATTTCATGCCCTGTCCTGTCGCAGTTCATCCCTGCACAACGTTACTCACACGTTCACCACCTCCATTTCGACATCATTCTAAACTATGAAAATGGCGTTTTCATCACGACCAGATGGTAGCTTTCCTTTCCATGCCCCTTTTTCCCACTGGGTTTTTTGGCTGGAAAGGTTTTGATGCACCCGTTCTGTAAAATCCCTGGGATTTACCAGGAAGATGCCTCGTTGCCGACTACAAAATCCTCCCAGCATGTCCGTCCCGAGTGGGCGCAGATCACAGGGGGGTGTTGGAGGCTGATCCCCAGCCCCCTCGTCACGGACCCCTACTATTGGGTCTCCTCGCGTCCGACCCTGTGACACATATATAGACAGTAGCCCCTGTTGTACTGAGCTCCTGTCCCATTAGCCTAGAGGCATATATATCCCATTGGCGAGGAGGATCCATGATCAGTCCTCTCTCCGGTCCCTCATCTCAGGGGACCTTCCCCCATTTCTGACACATACTATACGAAAAATTAAGTGCGAACGAACCTAACTAGCCTACCCTTCTCAATGGATGTATGCTTGGATGTATGCTTCGCTGGAATGCCACGCGAGATTTTGGTCGTTCGGTGGCGCAGTCACGTGGCTCGGAAGGTGAGAAAGATTACATAATATAGGCGCGGCCCGAGTCGTCGAGTTTGTCACGGTTGTCCACCGTTCACGATCACGATCATTGTTGGCTAGTTGGGAAGACCCCCCTTCACTTGATTCCACCCAAAGATAACGAGTATGATGGCCATTGCTGGCCAGTATCCGGGAAGACCTTTTAGACCCGATATCACGCAAGCCACCACGAGTTAGTAGGCTGCGCTGATTGACCCGCAACGCGGGGACCTCGTGTCTCCAGCCTCCCTCCTTAAACATCGTCATCTTTCGTCATCCCCCGTTGCCTGAACAGTCGTATCCTCCCATGGGAAACTGCTGTGGAAGTACTGCTACAGTCCCGCCTGTGCCTCAGCCTGCGACGCCGGGCCCGGTGACAGAGAAGACGACCCCTGCGCCGGTTTCCTTACCACCTATCATAGAGACATCTCCAATCCTGTCGTCTTCTCAACTACGGCCCAGAGGTCGCAGTCGGACAATGTCCTCGGCACGCCCGAGCGGAAAATCTACACAGGATCCAATCCCCCGCAGTAGGACCAAGTCCGCGCCACAGCCACCTCAATCATTAAGATCGCCATCTCCCCATCACCCTAGGCGTAGGGCTCAATCGGTAGTCCGGCATAGGAGAAACAGTTGTTCTGATTCTAGATCAATGACCCCAGGTGAGATCGACGGAAAGCGGGCTATAAATCCTTAATGACCAGTTTTTAAGAGCACGCCAAGTCAAAAGTCCGCTCATCGACCATGAATTACCCTGGCCGCAGATTACTCAAATCAACAGTGAAGCAAGTGCTCATAGATAACCCGCAGTATGTGGTCCGCTTTTGGCGTATGAGCTACAACGTCTCAACTGCCCATAGTTTTAGGATTCTTGTAGTGGGGAAGGTAAGTATATACAACGCTCAGTAAACACCAAGTTAAACCGATGGGAATACTTATAATAGAGAGGATCTGGGAAATCTTCGCTTGTTAATTCGACTTTCAGAGTGGGCCTGTCGGTGCGTATTCGGTTCTATTTCGTATTTTCGTCTGTTCAACGTGTCTGTACCTCGAAATAAGGCTGCGCCAGAAACAGGATCCGACATCAACGTCGAGTTTCGTCCAGACGATAACCGCCGTCTTATTGTTCACGAGTATTCTGGACTTGATTCTGGTGATGCCTCGGGCTTGCGGACCATCCAGGATTTCATTACAACCCGTACCGATCCGACCTGCGCATCCGCGGAAAGGTTACATGCCATCTGGTAGAGAAGCGATGCCGATAATTGCTTTAATTTCTGTTCAGTTGACGTCTTTACCCAGGATATGTGTCCCCACGTCCGATGCAATTGATGGGAACATTGGAGAGGGTATAGATGAGATTTTGAGCATGGGAAAAGGTAAGCGCAGTGAAATTCGAAGCTTATACATCAATTCATAGGAGACTCAGTTCCTGTTGTTGTCGGATTTACTAAATCCGACCTGGCTTATCCTCATATTTCGGGGTCCGAAGATGGAAATCACCAGTTCCAGGATCGTACAAGGACGAAGGCATACGCACAGTGCGAAGAGTTGTGCCGTGCCTTGTTCTCCAAGGAAGCCAGGGATATACCAGCAGAGCTCGTTTCTGGTGATTACTTTTACTCTCGTGTCGCATGGCCCTTGAACGCCATCATTTGTTTGCAGTGATGCCGCAATACGGTGCTCTCATTAACAATTTCATTGTAACAACGGACCAATTCATCATGGGCTCTCATACTACCCTGTCGAATTCACAAGGAACGAAGCTAAGGATGGCCCCCGGTCCTCTTGCGTGGTCCATAGCTTTGCGAGCGTCCCGGGATATTACCATTCAAGCTTCCATTGAGTACGTTGCTTGTCTCCCGGCTCTCATCTCATTTATCTGTTCTGTTTCTCAGGATTGGACGAAGCCGTGAGTATCGACCCTACGGATGAGCGAACTCTGGTCAATTTAATCTTCTTAGAATATTGGCGTAACCTTTGGTCGAGTCTCGACTTCGCTGAACAACCCCTCAAGAACTGCGTGAACATCATTCACGTTGATATCATCAAGATATGGAACCTGTATGACCGGCGCAGAGTTAGTTTATCTCAATTACCCTGCTGTTTTAACTGCTCAACGGCATAAGTATCTGTCAAGCAACCAATTTAAGATGAGTATGTCCCACGTCGTCAAAGATCTAGCGGCGCCAGCTGGTGGTGCGCCGCCGAGGTGAGCGTATTTCTCAATAAATAGAAGTGTCCAGTAATTGAATTGCCGGTAGTGACTGGAATGTATCTGAAGACAAGTTCGCAGATTGGGTTGACGATGTATATCGAGGCAGGTGAGCGAACTCACAGAAATGTCGTCAACTGGCTGCTCAGTCAGCCTCTCTCTCACCAGCCAGGAGAATGTTCGATGCGTGACGGGTTACATCGTAAACCTCACCGTGATTCTGGACGCCATCTTCGGGACCGCCACAGGCAATGTGACGGAAATTGCCACTCTGAAGGCCGTGGATAATCATGTCAGATCCGGCCGCCGGAACAGTATAGACCAGGATATTCGCAGCTTTGTTACGGAGACATTTTCGATCAGATCTGCAATCCCGGACAAAGATCTGGTCTTGGAGAAGATTATCAGCTTGATCAGGCGATATTGTTCCCCACAAAATACTTGACTAACTTATTGGTGGATTGTCTAGCTTGTCATTGCTTTGGTACTTTTCAATATGTAATCGTCAATATGTAACGTTCAACGTATGTATGTTTTTTATGGCTCCCGTTTTATATATTGTAATAAGATCATGGACGGTCTCCGTACTAAAACCGCGGGAGCGGGAGTGAAGTTTATTGCTGTTACCAAAAGAGTAAGGATCGCGGAAATTTCCGTTAAAAATGTGCACGGAAAGTACTGCACAACTTTTCATTTATATCTCATAAAATACGCATCGGATAGCTACGAGTAATATACAAAAGTTGTTGTATTTATGAATCCCGAGATGCCTAAAAAAAAACCGGCGTGATTTGAAGAGATTTGCGAGAAATCGTCGCCGATTTGTCGGACAGGGTCTCAAGGCTTCAAAATTTGTTTATATTGGAATTTCGGGACTATGGAAAAACGATGGGTCTATGTTCCCAGTCTATTGATCATAGTAGTAAGGTGCTACAACAATAGTTGTAATATTTGAGTGAATTGTCAATGATTTTGTGTCGATTTTCTTGCTCAGCCCTGAGCTATGCCAGCGTGCAGCACTCTCCACTCGTATCATTAACCTCAAACTTATTCTCAACACTCATGACATTGCAGAGGTCTTCAGAAAGTTTTCTGCCGCGCATGATGGTAGTAGTCAAGTGTGTGTAAGGTTTGTTGATGCGGCTTCAAGTCAGTCTGATGAATCAGCAACGATTTCTCACAAATCTCCTCAAATCACCCCGTTTTTTTTAGGCATCTTGGGATTCATAAATACAACAACTTTTGTATATTACTCGTAGCTATCCGATGCGTATTTTATGAGATATAAATGAAAAGTTGTGCAGTACTTTCCGTGCACATTTTTAACGGAAATTTCCGCGGTCCTTACTCTTTTGGTAACAGCAATAAGACATCGATCGCCACAGCCACAATTTTATAACACTTTCATGAAAAACAACCGAATCACAGACAGTAGTACTTTTTCTACTTGTGCGACTTGTTTGACTTTGTCTGATGTTTTTCGCTGAAAAGCACTCAGTGCCGAAAAGTTCGAAAGAAATCTGTGGTTTTGCTGATGCCAATTATTCCCTTCCTTGCCACGTCTCATGATCTCATGGCCCAGCCCCATTCACGATTTGAGCCACCGTAAGCACCTACCCTGCTGTCACCTGTCAAGCTAGTGGGCCACTAGCCATGCTCTGTCGGCCCACCAGCTTACTAGTCTACTACAGTAGTAAGTTTCCGCGTTCTAAAATCCCATCACCACTGCTCGTCCGCTCTAGACTCGCAGTTGTACTGGAATACTGTCTCTGCACAGTTTGCTCCTTAGTTCCGTGTTGTAATATAAAATACAGGTAGGTTTTCCTGAAAAAACAAAACAAACATACAGCAAATCGGATGTAACATCATACTAGATAATAGCCTTGACTTGCTTGACAACCCAACAATACAGCAGTGCACAGTTGTAACAGCCAACAAATGGGAGGGTCAATCAGATTTAAGTTGATATTGTCTGATCAAGTCGATAATCTTCTCCAAGACCAGATCTCTATAAGGCACCGGAAACCCGATAGAGAATGTCTCCGTAACAAAGCTGCGGATGTCCCGGTGAATGCTATCCTTGCGGCCAGACCTCACATGCGTTCCCATAGCCTTCAGACAGGCATTTTCTGTCACGTTACCACCGGTTGTCCTGAAAATGTCGTCCAGGATCATCGTGAGGTTTACGATGTAGCCCATCACGCATCGAACATTCTCCTGGCTAGTAAGCAAGAAGAAAGTGAGCAACTTGTTGGTGACAGTTTAGGTGTTCACCCACCTGCCTCGATATACATCGTAAACCCAATTCGCGAGCTTGTCTCCAGATACATTCCAATCACTGCCAGCAAATTGAATACACTGGAGATGCCAACTTATGATGTAATACACCTACGTCGACGTTGCGCCACCAGCTGGTATGGCTAGATCTTTGACGATGTGGGACATATTTGTTTTGAATTGGTAGCTTGATAAATACTAATTCCGTTGAGCAGGTTAGACAACAGGCAACTGAGGAGAACGAACTCTGTGCCTGTCAAACAGGTTCCATATTTCGACGATATCAAGGTGAATGATGTTTACGCAGTTCTTGAGGGGTTGATCAGCGAAGTCGAGACTCGACCAAAGGCTACGCCAATATCCTAGAGGAAAATGAACTCATCAGACTTGGCTCGTCCGTAAGGTCGATATACTCACGACTTCGTCCAGCCCTGAAAATTGAAATATATAAGTGAGATGAGTGTCGAGAGACAAATAACGTACTGGATAGAAGCTTGAATGGTAATATCCCGAGACGCTCGCAAAGCCACAGACCATGCAAGAGGAGCGCGGGCGATCCGTGGCTTCGCTCTTTGTGAACTCGACGAAGGGTCAGTTGAG
>QLOU01003884.1:0-12667 GCA_003313715.1 Russula abietina | reverse complement strand
ACTTCCACCGGCGCATTGGCAGGTCACCGAGGATTCCGAGTGGCTGGAACTTTTACACCCATTCGCTGCCGTGAAGAATCTCTACCTATCCAAGAAAGTTGGGTTACATATCGCGCCTGCCCTGCAAGAGCTCGCTTTCAACGAAAGAGTTACAGAAGAGTTACCTGCCCTGCAGAATATATTTTTGGCAGACCTCCAGCCAACGGGATCTGTCCAGCAAGCCGTCAATTACTTCGCTTATACACGATGGCTCTCAGGTCAGCCTGTAGCCGTTTTCCGGTGGGAGGTAGAGAAGAACATGCGGTGGGAAATCTCCGAAGCATAAAAGCTCACTGCGTTTTATCCCACCAACGTCAGTGTTATCTACCTACTACCGCATCCAATCTCGTTATTTTATTCCCGAGCCACCAATTACATTCTTGTTCTTACCATTGCCGTAATTATATCTTTACAATAATACTATTACTTGTCGCGTTAATGAAGACAGCACTGCTCCATATTTTGGGATTTTGATCTTTCTGTGCGCAAATGGTTCAATATCGACTCAGGCTTTGGCTTGGTGGGCTCACCTACGCCGCTCTTAGCGAAAGATTGCCCACCGTCCATTTCTGTTAGAATTTGGATTTGGTTAAGTACTCGATTACCCGCACCCGTGCATCACTGGATGAGCCACGGGCTTTACTTTTAACGAGTGAGGACGAGGCCGCCGTTGCCGGGCCGCCGCCCGACGTCCGCCCAGTTCATTCAGTCTTTCCCTTCACTGTTTATTTTCGTTGGCGTTAGCAATATTTGGAGGATTTCGTCGCTAGGTTCGATACCCCTACTACTCAACAGGTTGGAGATCCGTTTTTCCGTCAACTTATTCCATACCCCACGACTCGCCCAATCGCACACCGAATCTCATGACGCAGGATGAAGCGCATGCAATATTTTCCAATTTCAAAGCCGAGTTTACTGCTTCCACGAGCCATCACTGGCAGAGGACTCAGTTTAGAAAAATCCACAGCAGCGTGTCGGATTGACAGCTTTCGATTATGCCTGGCCCAGATCTACGGTTCTTCGTTGCCCCACATTTCCTCACCGGAGCACCTCTACGGTGACATCCATGAGAATGAGGTTAATCAAAGTTTGCAACCGAGTTGGCAAGACGACATCGAGATTGTCCGCGCCACCCTATTATACGTCCCTCGGGATGCCTAGAAGTCACTGTGATAGACTGACAGTCTTGTGAGCGTCGACTGTCGACGGACAACTTTTAAAACTTGAATATGCATGTATTCCAGCATGAGATCTTCATTTGCTGGAATTCAAGTTTTGAAAGTAATGATGTCATCCTGTCTTCAACACTTTAATTTTGAAAGGCCGGAAACTGTAGTAATAGATGATTACTTCTGCTTGCAACTTCTCAGGATATTATCCACTGCGAAAACATGGCGGGATGTCATGTACGCATCAAACCTCTCTCACCACAAGACTAAGGCAGGTGACATCAGGAACCAGCGGGCGTTATGTAAGCCTAGGGTTAAGATGTTTTTGCTTCTGTGTCTCCACATCTCGAAAATTGACATTTGTAGCACGCAGAACTGGTAGATATTGTCAGGAATGGAGGGATGTCCCCGGAGATGAGGGACCAGAGAAAGGACTGATCAGAGTCCTCCCTCGCCATAGCTATATATATCTCTAGTCTATGGGACAGGGGCTCTGTATGACAGGAATGCTGACTACTACATGGGCCACAGGGCTGGAGGCAGCGGAGAGGAGGAGGCGTCAGAGGCAGTGGTCTAACAGGGGTCCGTAATGAGGGGACGGAGGTCAGTCTCCAACACCCCCCCGTGATCTGCGTCCACTCAGGACGGACATACTGATACTCAGGCTGGAGGTTGGCCAGAACGGGTGCATCAAAAACTTTCCAGCCAAAAACCCAGTGGGAAAAAAGGGCATGGAAGGGAAAGCTACCGTCTGGTGTTTAATAGGCTGAGTGCGTGGCTGATTCTTTGGAGTCGTATTGACGATACGTGGCACGAGCACATAATCGGCCGTTTCATACGATATGGTCTTCGTCACCTTAGTCTCATCTGAAGAGGGCAAGAGCGATTCACTTGCCCATCTTTTGCTGCGAGACATCGTTGGACATGGTGGACATGATGATGTTGATTGGATTGATGGACTTGAGACCAAATGCAGAGCACGAGGATGATTGTCTGTGAACATGTTGAAAGTAGGGGAGTGTATATGACGACTGCATTCGAATTGGAATTTTGGTTTTGTTGTAAGAGTCACTCGTATGTGACAGAAAATGCCCGGGTATGGTTTGCAGTTTTCGGGGTAGTTTGCGTACGATGGAGATTAGCGTGATGTTAGTTTTCAGGGTCGTCTGCAGTGGATGTAAAACACCTCGGTTACAGTTTTGTTTTCAGGGTCGTCTGCGTACAACGCGGAACGCCTCAGGTATGGTGGAGTCGTCTGCGTGGAATGTAGAACAGTACAGGTAACGGGTTTGGTGGAGTTGTCTGCATAGAACACAGGGCGCAAAAGAATTCAGGTATCGGGGTCATCTGTGTACAGCGCATGACGCCTCAGATAAAAGTGAAGTATCGGGGTCGTTTGCAAACAGTGCAGAACGCTTCAGGTGTAATTCAAGTATCGGGGTCATCCACATACAGTGCAGAACACCTCAGATACAGTTTGGTTATTGGGGTCGTCTGCGTATGGTGCAGAACGCCTCAGATGTAATTCGGGTACCAGGGTCGTCTGCATACAGTGCAGAACGCCTCAGGTGTAATTCAGGTATCGGGGTCGTCTGCGTACGGTGCAGAACGCCTCAGATGCGGTTTTAGTTATCGGGGTCATCTGCGCACGGCGCAGAACGCCTCAGATGTAATTCAGGTACCGGGGTCGTCTGCATACAGTACAGAACGCCTCAGGTGTAATTCAGGTATCGGGGTCGTCTGCATAGAAAACAGAGCGCGTCGGATACAATTCTAGTTATCGGGGTCGTCTGCGTAGAACACAGAACGCCTCAGATATGGTTCAATTGTCGGGGTTGTCTGCGCGGAATGCAGAATGCCTCAGATACAGTTTTGGTCTCAGGGTCATTCATGTATTTCGGAAAACGCCCGAGGAACGGATTTAGTGGTACAGGTCATTCATATGTGAAGAGGATGCCCGGAATTCGGTTTTGTTTTCAAGGTTTGTTCATGCAATACAGAGAACGCCGTACGAGTGGGTTGTGCGTGTACGACGGGGCACGCCCTGTTACGAGTGGGTTTGGGTTATGAGTGGGGCGTCCGTATATTTGAGAGAACGCGTCAGGGGAGTACAGGGGATATATTTTGGTGGGTCGTCCATATACGACGGGGACGCCTGGTTACAAGTGGTGTTGGGTTCAAGTGGGTCGTGCGTGTATGACGGGGCACGCCCAGGTTTTGGGTACAGGTGGGTCGTCCATGCACGACGGGGGACGCCAGTTAAGAGTGGGTCGTTGGTGTTCGATGCTAAGGACAGGACGTGCCGGGTTATTTGTGTACCCCGGTTGCGAGTGGGTCGTGCGTGTACGACGTCGCACGCCCAGTTTTAAGACGGTTTTGGGTGAAGCGTGGGCTGTGCACATGCGACGGGACACGCTCTGGATGTTCGCATGACAGTGATGTAAGATATGGTGTGACTGGACAGTGTCGCAGTGAGAGTGTGCGACGCGACGGTAAGATGCGATGGTGATGGGAGATCGTGGCCAGTGTTGGCCATATCGAAGTAGCACGAGTCTGATACGAAGGTATGAGTGACGAGGACTTATTCAGTTGATAGGTGTCGCGGTGAGATGGGATGACGCCGTGTAGGTTGTGTGACTCAAGTTTGTATGCAAACACCGAAACATTTGCAATGTTTGAAAGCGAAGACAATCGTGCTTGACTGCTTGGGTACGTTGCGTGGTGTTGACAACGCTGGCGAGGCTGGCGAGCGAAGTGATGGCGGCAACAGCGGTTGGACTATGCCTGCGTGGCCTTTGGACGTTGTACGGACTTCTACGGATGGATGGGTTAAAACAGTTCGTTTTCACACAGAGACGTTGTAAAGGGTATTCAGTAGTTGAGGCTGTTAGCAAGCGCTCGGAGTTGGTTGGTCTATATGGTCAATGGTCGATGTGACGCGCTGCTTGGTCATCGACAGGGGTATCGTGTTTTATGAATGGTTTGTCGGCATGTGGCATGTATAGACATGCAATTAGACATCAGTATGTGCAGTACTGTAAATTATGTGAGATCAAAGTGAAGTTGGTTTGAGATGGGGTACGCTAGACTGAAGGGCGACGCGGGTTATCGGGATGATGACAAATGGACATGAAAGACGTTCAAATGGTCGTTGGGCAGTGAAAACTGGTATTCTGAGGGCTTTGACGGAGCACTAGACAGGGCCCATAACCTGTCAGGAATGGAGGGATGTCCCCGGAGATGAGGGACCAGAGAAAGGACTGATCAGAGTTCTCCCTCGCCATAGCTATATATATCTCTAGTCTATGGGACAGGGGCTCTGTATGACAGGAATGCTGACTACTACATGGGCCACAGGGCCGGAGGCAGCGGAGAGGAGGAGGCGTCGGAGGCAGTGGTCTAACAGGGGTCCGTAATGAGGGGACGGAGGTCAGTCTCCAACAGATATAATGTCCCTCTACAATAATAGCGTGCCAGAATTTTGAAAAAATTAGCATTGATAGAGGAGAAGCGTAACCCTAGGCTTACATAACGCCCACTGGTTCTTGATGTCCCCTGCCTTAGGATGATAGGATGGCGGCGGCATTCCAGTTGACCAGCCTATCTCGCTCGGCGGATAGATATTGGCCAGAGATTCCTGACCACGATCTCAACACAAGGTTTACAGTAAGCCTAAAATCTTATTTGAGATAGTGGTCAGGAATCTCTGGAATTCACCGAGCGAGTCGGTCTGGTCAACTGTAATTATTGATCGTCATATCCTAAAGAAGTTCCCGACCTTTCAAGACTTGAATTCCAGCATGAAGATCTCATGCTTGAACTCAGTTTTGAAAGCTGTCCCTCGACCGCCGACGCTTCACGAGGCCACCAGCGGACGGTGACGGTGACTACCGAGGATCCCGAGAGGCGTATAAAGGGATGGCCATTCGTCCACTTCCCTTATCACAGCACCGCATCCTTCCCTTCCCTTTCCCCTCCTTCGATCTTCATCCTCTATCGTGAACCTGGGCAGCTGTCAGTGACTCCAATGGCGGGCAGGCCACATCGAGGTGTCGACTTTCGGAGGTGGACCACTCGACACTCACCGACACTTTGTTGCATTCCCTTCTATCGACCCCGACCTCGACCCCGGCCTCTCCGATCCAGCCCTTGTACGCCTTGCTTCTGCACGCAGGTGTCGCATATAATGGCTGAAGGGTGTTTGCGTTTGTCGAGAAGCTGGCGAAAGAAACGGGCAGGCGTAGATACTTACACGTACTTTTCCACACAGATATCCTCCTCTCGACTTCGCCCTCGTCGACCTCCAACACATGGGCCCATGGATGAACCTTGCCAGTGCGACAACTTCTTGTCTGCATGCAAGAGTCTTGTTTCTATGGTTGAGCCCGAGCGGAATAACGTTGTCGAGGGGGGTAGGAAAGATGGGTACTAACAATGTAGTAGATAGTGTTGGTTCGGGTGCAGCGGCGGCGTGTCTAGATCCCGGTGATTTTGACTTTTTCAGGCGAGTGGCCAGAGGACTGGCCACTCGTCTCCTAGAGGACGTAAGATGCAGAAAAAGCCCAACAGATAGAAAGGTCCCGAAGGTTTTTATCCGGATGTCTTGCCTTTGATGGCCGGGACACGTCGCGGCTCCCCACCCCAGGGGTTCTTAATATAATAAGACCCTGGGTTAAGTCATTTCTAAAATCTTGGTGCGGTATGTGTAAGGTCGACAGCACGTTTGCACGGTTGCGCTCACAAGACATTCTGGTGTAGCTGAGATAGAGGCTGCGAGATTGAGAGGTTGTCCAAATAAGAAATAGAAAAAGAGGGAACGAGAGGAAAAACACACTAGCTGAAAGAAAAGAGAAAGAAAGGAAGTCTTGATCGATGCGATAGCGGTAGTGGTGCCCTCTCAATGAGCCAGATGGAGATCGCTTGTAATAAGCTCATGCGTGCTACGTCTAGTAGCGGTTTATGGCAGGCGGATACGATGGGCACAGTAGCACTGCACCAGAACGGGCTACAATGCCGTCCGCTCAATCGGCAATGCTCGAATGGGCAACCACTCTCACAGGGCCAGTGCCCGTCATCAATCATAGTACAGTAAAGTGGGTCCCCAGATGACCCCACCGACAAGTACGAGGCAAGAAAATGTCGCCTCATCGAGGTGCCCCGTCGCCTGCCCACATGGGTCAAGATGTCATTGCACCTGGTCCAAGTCGAAGGCAAGGTGTACTGCTCGATGTCGGTACTGAGGGAGTTTTAATGGTTTTCTAAAGGTTGCAATCCTTTACGGCGAGCAAACGAGGAAAGAAACGGTGAACGGGATGGGATCACGTGGTGGCAAGTGCGAATTGAAAGCCTCGATGCGACGCGAGTTTCCCCACATGACTGCCAGTCGAAGAGTTTTCTTGAACGTCCGGATGCACGAACGCCGTGAGCTGCCAGTGGAGGCAGCGCAGAAGCCGATCAGATTAGGTGAAGTGGATTCCGCGGTTCTTGAACGACGAGGATAGCGATGCCGTGAGCACCGAAGGTGGTACCTGAGAGTCTGAGACGAAGGTGTGCTCCCGAGAGTCAGATTGTGTGGACTCCCCACCGCTTCAACAAGGGGCATGGCGAGATGCTTCTCTTGTCAATTCGAGAAGGCACTGGCTCGCGAAAGATTTTCATGCCAAGTGACTCTACAGATGCGCGGGCAACCTTGCTCTCCAAACGATCCGTGCGTGGGGTCGCTGCACGGCGAAGGCTGCGAGTGAAACCGTTTGCCGACAGCGATGGAGATAAGATTCTCTGCATCTGCCGCGGGAAGGATGACGGACGTGAGCTTGTGCAATGCGACGAGTCAGAGTCTGCCAATGACTCACTGTCGGAATGTGGAATCACTTGATGTTCCTCCTCGATTATGGCTAGAATAAATGATGAATTGCAACGCGACTCTGGCTCACTGTTTGGGCTTTGCCTGCACAAAGAATAGACGCAGAAAAGTACGCGTTGGACGCGTGGGACTCCGAGTCAGGACTGCAACAGGACGCGTCTGGTCACATTACACGATCGGGTAGTACTGTACTGCTGGCTGTTATGGTACAGTATCAATTGGCCCACACGCATGCGGTCCCAATCATCAATCTCATTTTGTAACAATATTCCCTACGAGCAATCAGAATACAAGTGATGTGTACTGCTGCTCCCAATGCTCACCTTCAATCACTTTCCCAAGAATTTGACCTTCAAATTTGTCTCTGGGTGCCAGCGTCGCAATTCCAAGCGGACGACGAATCGGGCCCGCCCAACCTGGAAACGCTCCAGATGAGCCATAAATGCATAAACACCCGAATACACTTGTCGGTGATATCCCCAACTTTCTCGACGTTCTTGCACGATGGCCACGGCATAACGTCGAAGGGGAGGCATCCCTACCCGACAGTGTTCCCACGGAGCGTGTCTCATTTGTCCTCATAGATGCGAAGGAGCTCCATGAGGGGGTCCAGCTGTTCCTGGTGTACTTGCTGGAGGCGTTCTTTCTCGTGATGGCCTCCCGTTCAGCTTCAAGTTGGCTCTTCATCTCCTCTTCTTCCAAACGACGAGCTTCCCTGCCCTGCCCTTACGTATATTTTCGTCAAGCGAGTGCAAGAATTTCTTCATCGCCGCTTTACGACGCGCTGTAGCTGAGATAAGTTAGAGACTGTGAGACTGAAGGGTCGTGCAAGGAAAAAGGGGAGAGGGATAAGATAACAAGGAAAGGGCGCCGTGGACAGCAGGTCCATGCAAATGCGAGTGCCAGGCGGAAATGGTCGGAACGGGGCGCACGCGAGAAAAGGAACTTAAAAGGTGTCTAATAATTGTCTTGCCTCGATGAGTGGGGTAGGCTTATATACAGGGAGGTCCCTAGTGAGTGCCATAAAATGGACAAAAGGTGTCAGGAGTGTCAGTAACTAAAAGAGTGAAGAATGGAAAGCGATGAAAATAGAGATGCGACGTTGGACGATGACGCGATGACGGACGACAAGGAGGAAAGGAGAAAGGTGGCTGATGGGCGCTCCGTTGCCGGCTCCACGCGCAGCCACGGCGCACCCTTCAAGTTACAGCACTGTAACAAGGATTGGCGGTACGGCGAGACTCAGACTTGGAGCAAGATGATAGTGAGACTCCACAGCGGTTTCCATCTTCTCGATTATATCATTTCCACTTTCTATCCTTTAAACCAGATAGTGTCGCCTTTATATTCTCGTACACATTAGAAAGCGTACTATCTCCGATACACGTTCACTTATCTGATGACGATAGTACCGGATTTTGCGCCCGCTGCGCCTCAGCTCATGCATCAGTACACCCGGGCCTCGCGTTTGCCTACACGCTCGCCCTTTCTCTTTGACCGTTCATTTCCCTCACGCGTCATCATTTTCTTTACTGTAATATCTTACTATACATCATCTCTATCTAATCGTGTTTCATTTCCCTTTGTCTTTACTTACATCGACCCACCTTCTAGCATCAAACGCGATTCGCCCAATGTCCTCGAAGGCTCGCGCCCCTTTGTACCCGTTTCACTTCACTTTCATTCATTTTCCTTCCCCGTGACATGCCTTAGTTTGATCCGTACTATACCAGATGTAGCTACAAAGGATCCTGATGCATTTAAGAGCTCTCAGCTCGCCGGGTCGATCGCAATTATTAGAGTCTTTTCAGAGTCTCGTTCCTTCTGTTCATGTGAGCCCAGTTGTGAGTCCTTGCATATGAAGTGATGAGAACGATGAGTAATAAATGGAGTGGGTAAAGGGGTAGGGTAAAGTTGTGATGAGTAATAAACATACGCCACGGCAGTCCGGCATGCGAACGCCGTGACGCAATGAGGCCTTTTCCGAAAAGCCGACCACTGGCAAGAGGCAAGATGCCTCACAGCACCACCCTTACTCCTCCCCTAAACGTTCCCCCCATTCTGACTATCGTAGGCCTGCTTCCGAAGAGAAAAGAATTCCCGCACTGATTGCCAGCCGAAGTTAGCACTTTGACGCGGAATCCTCATCGATGAGTTGTCAGACGTATGTCGAAAAATTCACATGTCATATTGTTGAGTTTTAACTCGAGGCACCCGTCATCAACTCAGTGTCGCTCTGTCGTCGTTTCTCAGCCAGCTCCTTCCATCGATACTTTCGAGTGGCTCCTCGACGGCAAAGAAACGTACGCGCCGCCGTCATACTTGGAGAAAATTCATCCATCGACTCGGAGGTCGAGGTTCGTCCTTTGCACATCCGAGTCATGGTCCCGGAATGAACGCTAACCGAGGAGATGCAGGTCAGGCAGCAATCAACGTGCTCCCTGACGATGTCCTCCTAGATATATTCGATTTCTGTCTGGATCGACCTCGAATATTTTTCCTTAGTAGGATACAGACATGGCAAAGGCTGGTACACGTGTGTGGGCGATGGCGAGACGTTATTTTTCAGTCACCGCGTCGCCTGAATCTGGAAATCTTGTGCACAATTAGAACACCTGCGAAGGAGTTGCTGGGTATTTGGCCAGCCTTGCCTTTGGCCGTTTTGACTGGCTATTACCCCCCGGAATGGAACACAGAGAATATTACCTCTTTACTCGGGCACAGAGATCGTATACACAAGCTCTCTATCGCGTATCCTTCAAGCACGCTGCTGGAGTCACTCCTATCCATGACGCAGGAGCCGTTCCCTGTATTGACATATCTTAACCTGTCATTGTGTGGCCAAACCGGGTCATGCACTCACATTCCTGATTCGTTTTTGGGCGGATCTGCACCTCTACAACATCTCTATTTGGAGAACGTTTCATTTCCGGCACTTCCGGCATTACTGTTGTCTGCAACTAACCTTGTCACTCTTCACCTTGAGAAAGTGCCTGATTCCGGGTACATTTCACCCGAGGCAATGGTCACCTCCCTCTTCCCGTTGACTAAACTAGAGTCTCTCAATCTTAGATTAAAATCCTTTAGATCCTGCCGTGGCAGAGAGGGCCAATATTCCCCTTTGCCGACACGTATCGTCCTTCCTGTTCTCACCTCGTTCGAGTTTAGAGGTGTAAGCGAATACTTGGAAGTTCTCGTAGCCCGGATCCACGCCCCTCTTCTCGACTACTTCAAAATAACTTTCTTCACCCGAGCCAAATTCCACACTTCACATCTCTCCCAATTCATCAGTCGCATACCAAAGTTCCGGGTACTCAAAGAAGCACATGTGGTCTTTTCCGGTTTTGACTTTTCTGTCAGGGTTCCCTCCGAGTCGCCAACACAGCCACTTGGTCACACAGTACTCTCAATAGGAATTTCCCACGGGGACACGATTTGTTGGCCTTCGTCTCTGGCGCGGCTTTATATGTCGGCCTTTCCCCTCTTTCTTACGGTGGAACGCCTCTATATGCGACTTCCACCGGCGCATTGGCAGTTCACCGAGTACTCCGAGTGGCTGGAACTTTTACACCCATTCGCCGCTGTGAAGAATCTTTACTTATCCAAAAAAGTTGGGTTATGTATCGCGCCTGCCCTGCAAGAGCTCGCTTTCGACGAAAGAGTTACAGAAGAGTTACCTGCCCTGCAGAATATATTTTTTGCAGACCTCCAGCCAACGGGGTCTGTCCAGCAAGCCGTCAATTACTTCGCTTATATACGATGGCTCTCAGGTCAGCCTGTAGCCGTTTTCCGGTGGGAGGTAGATAAGAACATGCGGTGGGAAATCTCCGAAGTATAAAAGCTCACTGCGTTTTATCCCACCAACGTCAGTGTTATCTATCTACTACCTCATTTGATCTCGTTATTTTATTCCCGAGCCGCCAATTACCTCCTTGTTCTTACCATCGCCGTATTTAGATCTTTACAATAATATCATTACTTGTCGCGTTATTAAAATGAAGACAGTACTGCTCCATATTTTGGGATTTTGATCTTCTGTGCGCAAATGGTTCAATATCGACTCAGGCTTTGGCTTTGTGGGCTCACCTACGCCGCTCTTAGCGAAAGATTGCCCGCCGTCCATTTCTGTTAGAATTTGGAATTGGTTAAGTACTCGATTACCCTCACCCGTGCATCACTGGATGAGCCACAGGCTTTGCAATCCGAGTCGAGCTCGTCGACGAGGCCGCCGCGCGACGTCCGAGTCCGCCTCCACCCACTCATTCAGTCAGTCTCACTGTGTTTAGTCTTATTGGCGTTAGCGAATATTTGGAGGATTTCGTCGATTTCCGTCGTCGCCAGGTTCGATACCCCTCTACTCGATAAGTTGGAGATCCGTTTTTCCGTCAACTCATATTCCATACTCCAAGACTCGCGCAATTCCGAGTCATAGCTCGCACACCGAATTTCATGACGCACGATGAAGCGCGCACAATCTTTTCCAATTTCAAAGCCGAGTTTACGCTTCTACGAGCCATCCCTGGCAGAGGACTCAGTTTAGAAAAATCCACTGCAGCGTAGTCGGATTGGTAGCTTTCGATGCTGGCCCAGATCTACGATTCTTCGTTGCCCCACATTTCCTCACCGGAGCACCTCTACGGTGACATCCATGAGAATGAGGTAGGTTAATCAAAATTTGCAACCGAGTTGGCAAGACGACATCGAGATTGTCCAATGGCTTGAGCGCCATCCTATTATACGTCCCTCGGGATTCCTAGAAGTCCGACTCACTGTGACAGACTGACGGTCTTGTGAGCATCGATTGTCGACGGACAACTTTCAAAACTTGAATATGCATGTATTCCAGCATGAGATCTTCATACTGGAACTCAAGTTTTGAAAGCAATGATGTCACCGTGTCTTCAACACTTTAATTTTGTAAGGCCGGAAACTGTAGTAATAGATGATTACTTCTGCTTGCAACTTCTCAGGATATTATCCTCTGCGAAAACATGGCGGGATGTCAGGTACGTATCAAACCTCTCTCACCACAAGACTAGGATGGCGGCGGCATTCCGGTTGACCAGCCTATCTCGCTCGGCGGATAGATATTGGCCAGAGATTCCTGACCACGATCTCAACAAAGGTTTACAGTAAGCCTAAAATCTTAGTTGAGATCGTGGTCAGGAATCTCTGGAATCCACCGAGCGAGTCGGTCTGGTCAACTGGAATTATTGACCCCATATCCTAGAGAAGTTCCCGGCCTTTCAAGACTGGAATTCCAGCATGAAGATCTCATGCTCGAATTCAAGTTTTGAATATTGTCCCTCGACTGCCAACGCTTCACGAGGCCACCAGTGGACGGTAACGGTGACTACTGAGGATCCCGAGAGGCGTATAAAGGGATGGCCATTTGTCCACTTCTCTCATCACAGCACCGCATCCTCCCCTCCCCTCTCCCCTCCTTCGATCTTCATCCTCTATCGTGAACCTGGGCAGCTGTCAGTGACTCCAATGGCGGGCAGGCCACATCGAGGTGTCGACTTTCGGAGGTGGACCACTCGACACTCACCGACACTTTGTTGCATTTCCGCCCATCGACTTCGACCTCGACCCC
>QLOU01003881.1:0-12062 GCA_003313715.1 Russula abietina | reverse complement strand
GAGCAATGTTGGGACGAGATGGCTACCGGCAGCTGGTGGTGGAACATCCAGGTAAGATCTAAAGGACTTTAAAGTAGCGATGCTGATGATAAACGGATAGGAGGACTTACCCAAGGGTGCTACAGTATCACCCATCATTCTTGCAAGCGACAAGACCCAACTCACGGTCCTCAGCGGCGATAAGCAGGCGTGGCCCGTGTATCTCACGATCGGAAATATAGACAAGCAAATCCGACGACGCCCATCCGCGAGAGCGACAATGTTGGTGGGGTACTTACCTGTCATGAAGCTCGAATGCTTCACAGAGAAGCGGAGGTCCAATGTCGCCCACCAGTTGTTCCATCGGTGTATGGAGTTGTTGCTAGAACTGTTGAAGGTTGTGGGAAAGGAGGGGATGGAGATGATATGTGCCGATGGATGGATATGCAGGGTGTATACCATCCTTGCGGCATATGTTGCCGACTTTCCTGAACAATGTCTTGTCGCCTGCTGTCTGGAAAGCCGATGCCCGCGATGCTTGGTGCCGCACAATGAACGTGGTTCACCGGCATGGTCGGAACCATGAGACCAAAAGAAAACGGTGGAAATCTTGCGGCGACGAGCAGAAGGACTGAAACCTAAAGCATTCGTCAGTCAAGGGTTACGACCAGTAATCCCATTCTGGACCGACCTATCCTACTGCGACATATTCCAGTCCTTCACCCCCAATATCCACCACCAGCTCCATAAAGGAATCTTCAAAGATCACTTCGCCAGCTGGTGCACAGAGGCGATAGATGGAGGAAGCGATGAAGTTGACCGACGCTTCCAAAGCATGACAAAGCACCCTATCCTTCACCAGTTCAAAAAAGGGATCTCCTTGGTTTCACAGTGGACAGGGTACGAATACAAGAACATGGAAAAGGTCTTCTTGGGAGCGATTGCAGGCGCTGTAGATGAACGAGTAGTTCGAGCTGTCCGTGCTGTGCTGGACTTCATCTCATACGCCCGCTTCGAGGTCCACACAGAACGATCTCTGGATAAAATGGATAGAGCATGGTCAGCAATTCATAAAAACAAGGCAATCTTCTTGGAACTTGACATACACGAACACTTCAACATACCCAAATTTCACTCCATTATCCACTACATCTCCGCCATCCACTCGCATGGGACTCTTGATGGCTACAACACAGAATCTCCAGAGCGTCTTCATATTGACTTTGCAAAGGTGCCCTTCAGGGCAGGAAACAAACGAGACTACACAGCGCAGATGGCGACTTGGATGTCTCGTCATGAAACAGTTCGGCATTATGAGGCGTTCTTGCATTGGGCGGAAGGAAAAGGTATAATCGAAAAGGAGGACGAGAAGGATGTTGACAAGGTCAAGAGAGACAACCAGCAAGATGAAGATGTGGAGGTGAGAGGGTGTCGTGGGTATGAGGTGGCGAAGAAGCCTGGTTATGGGAATGTGACCGTTGACGCTCTGGTCAACATATTTCATGCCGCGGACGAAGACTTCCTTTGGTACCTTGAAGATTTTCTTTTGACGCATTCATTTCCTGTTCCACCATCACACAACATACCATTTGGCGTCTTCAAACGCCTGTCAGTCACATTGCTCGAAGTCCCACAAACATCCGAACTCACGAACCGCAGAGACACGATCTGGACAACCTTTTCTGTACCTTCGCAGGGTCGAAACAAGGCTGTACCAGCTCGATTCGACACCGTCCTAGCATTTGAAAAAGCTGGCTTTACAGCCTTTTCGGATCCTTTAGATCCTCTCAAAGGTGTGTATTAGTAAATTTCTTATCGACATACAACGGCTGATTGACACTTAAAAAAAGGTCTTTCCGTTGCGCAGGTTCGTGTAATCTTCCAGTTACCAGCTGAATATGGTCGTTTTGACATCCCACTGGCTTACGTTCAGTGGTATACACCACTGCAATCATATATTCCCTCTCTTGGAATGTACCAAGTTACCCGCTCATTTCGAAATCGATCTCGACGCGTGTCCATTATACCTGTGAACCAAATTATTCGAAGTTGTCACCTCATTCCGAAATTTGGCACCAAAATTGGGCGTACATGGAACCCTGAAAGTGCTTTGGACTCTGTAGAGACTTATTACTTGAATCCCGACCTTCGATTACACGACTTCATAATATTTAGATACATGGATCCAATGTCATCTCAGACTTAACTTGCACGCACGAAATCACGAATTAATTTCTCTCGCTTCTATATTTAAGTCTCGTTATCCGTCAAATCTGAGTTCTTGAGTACTCAGATAAAGTAGACTCGCGGCACTCGCCAGTATTGTTCTATCTTCTCGCTTTATCTCTGCGGTTTCTCTGTAGTAATCTATACAAATGTAATCATTAAATAGATGCATTATTTCCTGTAGGGCTATATAGATATGATATTATATATAAATATCGAAAATTACATAGAAGTGTCGTTTTTCGTAGGGCAAGGTAAACGCGTGAAGGTTAAGTAAGCACAACAGTCTCTACTGGGTTTACAGGGCCTACGGAGACACATAACATTTACATAATATATGTCATTCTATGGTCGGAATATTTTTTGCTGATGCATTGGTAGCTAATACAGCTAATAGACTAATAAGCGAAAGACAATAAAGCTACTGGTAAGTAAGGAAGCTTAGTAGGGATATAATAGGCAGCTAAACAGACTATTATTGTACACATAATAATAGACACTGCCAGTCAACATGTTGGCAATCAACACATGGTGAGCTGCCGAGGCGTATGTATGCTAAGCGTCACTAGGCAGCTGTAGGCAGCTACAGGCAGCTACAGGCAGGCCATAGGCAGCTACTGTATGGGCAGCTATGGGCAGCTAATAGGAAGCTGCCCGAACACCTCAGAACATCTCGGAAGCTTGTAAGGAGCGACTAGAACTAAGTTCTGACAATAAGATATGTTGGAGCACTGTAACAGCGCTCGGCAACTATGTACAAGTCCGGGAGGCAGTACACCTTATGAACGTGTTCTATCTGAACAGTATGCTTACAGTAATGTGACATTGGCAACTAGTATACAGCACTAGTGCATCTGTTTCAACAGTGAGCACGTTCCATCTCAGTAGTATGTACATAGTAATGTAACGTCAGCAACTAGTATACAGTACTAGAGCGTCTGTTTCAACAGGTACATGAGGCTGACAAGTGACTATGTTATCAAGACTGCTTTGACTGAGTGACAGATTAGCATTAGTCTATGATGTTGCAAAAGAAGAGCCAGCCATACACATTCAGAGCCAATATGCTGGCATGGATTACACGATGATTCATGGGAATATTAAGCTTCTTGCAATGTTCTTTGTAGATTTTGTAGTGGTTGAGGTTTCTAGAGGTCACATTGTTAACAACATACAAACATATCAGTGCTGCACTTACCATACAATGTGGTTATGTAGAGAAAATGTGCTACCTTTAAAAAGGTAGCTCTTCTTAGGAAGACCTCTTGCACTAGAATAAGAGTTTCATTAGCACAAGCCAACTGACAATAAGTAATAATGCTAACTGGCACAGTTTATAGATATGACATTGTTCTTTCTTACCTAAATCGGCGTTGGCGTGGCTCTCTTCCTTAATGAAGATGGTATGAATATTAGCAGTCTGATCTAATTTGAGACGCCTGCAAGATGCCTAATCAAAGTCAGAATGTCTCATATCTGACAGGAGGTGACTTACTTCATGATCTGCATCTCCCATAGCTTTAGTGGACATATATCCAAAATCGCTATCTTCATCTGGCTCAGTGTTACCACTTTCAAAGCCAAAAGATGTAGCTGGATGCTCTACAACATTGGGCTCATAATTGGAGATTTCACTGCCATCAACTGAGTCGATATCAATGACGACTTTGCAATTGGGGTGGTGATCTTCAGCCAAAGCATGGGAGGCCTTGTGCTTGTGTGTAGTAACAACAGATGAATCTTCTACATTGTTGGGGTCTGCGATCTTGTTGGAGTAACATATTGCATGTTGTGAAATCAAAGCTTCAACATTGTTGAAATTGGTGATCTTGTGGAAAGGACATGTCAGGTGTCTAGAATGACCAGTCCCTTTGGCTGCAATAGCAGGGGGAGGGGCACCTTGAAAAAAGGGATGAATTGGGGTAGAAGAGGTGGCAGTTGTGTTGGAGGGTGTGGTAGCAACTGTAGCATGGGTTATCAGCTCTGAGAAATCGACATCTTTAAACTACTGTATGTCTTTGGTGTCAAGTAGTTTGCCATCTGGTTCAATAGCATAGCCAGACATTGTATGGCCTTGATAGTGAGAGGAGGAAGAGTTGTCCAAGACAGAGGAAGGAATATCAAGGGATCAGGGGTGAGAGGGTGTAGTGTTGACAAATGGGCCAGAGATGTGAGATATAAAAAGGGTGCAGAGACGATGGGAAACTTGAAAATAAGATGGAAGGATCACCAGAGGGGATAATGATAATACATTGTGCGTAATGCGACCAGACATGAATAAGGGAACTATGATGGGGCCCATGACACGAGGTGAACATATGTTAGTCTGGGTGCAAAGACAGGGTGGTGGTTTATAGCAACGCATCCAACCAAGCAGATCAATGATGTGTCAAGCCTGCTTGACTTGGGGGTTGTGTGGAATAAGAGGGACAACATAGAGGATCACAGGAGTTGGTGTATCACCAGAGGTGGTGACAAGAACACTTTGCACACAATGAGACCGGAAACAGATAAGGGAAACAAGAGGTTCATGGTGGTTGTGGTGAGAGAGTGATGAGGGAGGAGACATAGTATGAGTGATAATAAGGGAAAGCAGAAGGGGCGGGAGACAAACCTAGATAATATAAGGCATATATGTGTTAGCCAGGTGATCAGTGGGTGCTCCGTCGGCATTGGGATGGGTAGCAGGATATATACATGAGTAAAGGAGCACACATAAAAAAAAGGAAAAGAACACACACATATGTATAATATGACAAATGGGGTAACAGCTCTGCTGCACTGCTCAAGGTGTGAGTGTCACTGGACAGCACCAAACATGCACAAGTATGGCTATGGCAGCCCATCCCTCTCTCTTTGTCACATTTCTCTGTCTAACTCACAGACTAAATACACTGGGTGAGAAGAATGAGAAGGGAGTCCTGATTCATAGAGGCCTCTCCTTTTCAGCCAGCCAGGCTCAGTCGTGGTCACAATGGTGGCAAATCTGGGTATAGTGACAAGATACTTGATGTTGGAAGTCCATGAGACAAATAAGCAAAACAGGTTTATTGTACTGAACTAGAAAAGACCAGTATCAAACTTCTTCCGATGTTGGGCACAACTGGGAGATGCAAGGATCGGAGAACATAGCAGAGGAGAAGGATTGTAACCAAGACATATAACAAATGAATGGATGAAGAAAGCAAGAAGACGAAGTGTTAGTGTAGTGAAATCCTTCACATTTAACTTATTAATATCCATATTTCTGACGTCTGTAAGACCTTGCCAGTCCCAGTTGTCAAACCCTTCCCACTCCATGGTGACTTCACATGTGGCACAAAGCCAGGCTTTCCACACCTTTTTGTCTTCAAAAAATCCCAACTACACCCCACTATTCCTGCAGGATCCCCACATATCCAACATGTCAAGAATGCGGCCCAGACGACCTTGGTTCCACTGCCTATTAATGTTTGATGAGTTTGATGAGAACTCAAGGCAATCTATCTCCTAGATCTCGACCATTGAGTGTTCCATGTTCAGATGGTACAGCAGAGTTTGTTGGACCTCTTCATTGTCAGCTGTGTCCATACCAACTTTGCAGCCACATGGTAATAGGAACAAAACCTCACATCCTAAGGCGACCTTAGCACTGAGCTCATTACCGAAAAACAATGGCCTGCCTTCGATTCAAAACTATGTAGGGTCGAAGTTGGATGAGACCACATCGCTGGGGTTCCTTGGCCACATTGACTTCCAATAAGTATTACCCAGAATGGACCTCCATTCCTCAGTGGTGAGGCCTGGTAGATTGCCTGGAAATTTGCCTTGAGCATGCCTCATAAACTGAATTTGCAGGATGAGAAGGTGGTAATAAAATGTCCTCTGATTCTGCTCAGAGGCACCCCAGAAGAGGTGAATGGGGGGAAGTGCAAAGTGCTGGGAGGTATGAAATCTCTTGAGCTCGACATTTACATGTCACATTGCCTGGATCCAAATATCTTGCTATTTTAGATATCAAGAAGGTGGAGGCCTTACATCACAAAGTTGTTGTAGTTCTCGGTTATTTGATGGGCTAGGCAAAGTAGCTGTGATAGTCTTTGCCTTCTTGGCCCTGTGGCCCATTTGAAAAATTGTTGTGAGCGATGACCATAACAGATCCAAAAATAAATGTACTGTCATTGGCTCTCTGATTAGCCTGCTTCTCCAGCTTACACTTGAACACCTTTGTCAGACTGAAGGTGTTAAGGTGCTCAGCATACCCATGAGCAGCGGCTTCAAAGTCAACATACACATCTCTCACATGTGGGGGATAATACCAAAGGTAAAGGGAATGAATGAGAGGGTTGGTGAACATCACATCTGTCCAAGTCAAGTTGCATAGTGATAGACTAACCTGTTTGTTTGGGTCAAGAATGAAGCGGTCGTTGGGGATGATGAGATAAGAAGTAATTGACCACATTAGGAAAAAAAAACTAGGCTCTGTAGCATACAGAGCCCTATATAGACCTGTAACTAGGGAGACAAGTCCAACTTTAGTAACTACCAGCTTGTTTCTGTAGATCCTAGTAGAATCGGCTAAAGTCCATAGAAGCAATTAAAATTACATATATATATGTAATATATACTATCGTAATGTATATCTCATAGATGCTGTGTCATCTATGTAAATCACTTGTAGGACTGCTGTAGCTACTTGTAACACTCGTAGTTGGCATGTAGCCTTGTATATACAACTGTACATTCCCAGTAATGCTCGTATGAATGGCACACAGCAATGAAATTTGAAAAAAAGTTATATTTGGTAGCTATCTAAATCAAACCAAGTGTACTAGTCGTCTTCATCCATCTATACACTCCACCTATGTATCCTTTGCCTGCTCCTTGCTGCTGCTGCTGCTGTGGTTGCTGCTGTCATTGTGCCTTATTACCCCTGTATATGTATTTGCAAGCGCTGCTGATTTCTGTGTCGCTCTTGTATTCCCTGCTGGGCCCTCTGCAGTCACTGCTGCGGTGTTGTGCATCCTGAGCCAGTGTTGGGACACCCTTCACCCATTGTCTAGGTAATGGGTTTGTGCAGATGGTCATAAAGAACGTGGACGATGGGAGACAATACGCAGTGAGTGTCGTGCATACAAGTGCAAGGGGTGGGGGCCACAACCCTAATTGAACCCTGCTGCCACTGAGATGGGGAGGGTGGAGGGCCACTGAAAGAGGAGTGAGACAAGTGGAAATGAGGTCCACATAACGAGAGACGTACGAGGGATGATGAGTGAGAATGGGATTAAGGGTAAGTGTTTAGATATCTCGTTCAATGACAGTGAGATGTGGTTGTGGTAGCACCATAGCGAAAGGGTTCCCTGAACCACATATATAAGCATAAGGGAGAGAAGGGCATGCAGATGGATAGGACGCACGAGATGCAACGACAAGGCCCAAGCTCATTGGGATCTGATGGTTCGTCGATGGCCATGAGCGCCGACCAGACTGAGGGAACGTGGATGCAGATGAGAGTGAAGGCCATGATGAGGAGCCCCAAAACAAACTTGAGTGGCACTTGAAGTCAGGCAGTCTCAGGCATAGCCTTGTACTTCTCAGTTGGGACGCACCTCAAAGATGACGAGAAGCACGCTGATTGGGCATGAGATGCAGTAGAGGTTGAGGTTATCATGTAGCATGCACACGCAGGTGATGGTGCCCATGGGGTCTGAAAGTGAGGCAACATCCGTCATGCCTTGTAGCATTGTATTCAAGGGTAAGCAAAGATGTAGAAAGGAACTCACCCTGAGAGCAGCAGACTGGCCTCGAATGCATTCACTGCCACGCTCGAAAGACTTGAAGTACCCAGTCCATAGAATGAGGTACTTGTCTCTATGTCCCACAGGTATGAGACAAGAGTCAGAGTCATGTGGCTGCTGTGAGGTGGGACATACTGTACATACCCTCTGCACTAAAGAGCGTGATCGGCGGCAGTGTCGGGGTAGATATCGCCTGTGCTTGGGATGGCTTCTTTCTGTGCGCTGGTTGGAAAGGCAGGGTGTATATAGGATGTGAAACAGGAGCAGTGGCTGGGTGCTGTCGGCGGTAAAGAACCTCTGTGAGCACATACCTGTCTGTGAGGTCGAGCTCATCGACAACCATTGGTGTGAGAAGTATAATGTTCAAGAGGGCGACAGTCATGCCACTGCCAGTGAGCAGATGACGCATGTTCCACACATCACTGAGAAGGATAACATTCTCCTTGGTATATGGCCCCCTCTGCTTAATAGGTGGCAAGGAGTCGGGCATGTGCCAGAGACGGTCCTTTGATGGGTAGCATGGATGGCCATGTGAAGTGATTCAGGGGTTGTGAGTTGTCAGCACAACAAAAAGGAGTAGTGCTGCGATGCTGATGCGCGAGGTACTTGCATGTGCGCGTGGCGGTGGCGGCGGTGGAAAGCGGCGGACCGGTCAGAGGCGTGAGGAGAGGAAGTTAGCGGCCACGAGCGCCGGGCTAATCTCTGAAACTCACCGGTCACAGCGGTCCAAAGGGGCACGGCCATAACCACAACATGCAAGATACAACACGAAGAACTTCAACTACGAGCGGTGGCGGCGAAACCCGCCACACGGCAAAATACCAGAAGCGGTGCAAACTCAAAGGGACTTGTAACCAAGTCAACTGCTGACGCAGCTCTCACACAGCGACAGCTCACTCACGGCAAAGCACTGACCAACAAAGACAAGACTAGACAGATCACTAGGAAGACGGCACGGCGTGGATGGACTGGCGACAGATGAATTGAAGCGGCAAGATCCCACCTGCGACGGCGAGAATAGGAGAAGGTCTGTGCGGCGTAGGACTTAGTATATAGAGTAGATTTCATGTATCTAAAAAGGGGGCAGTGAAGTACAGAGAGACAACGAGCGTCACCTCACACTATCCAGGCCGAAGCAGCGTTCCTTTCCCCTTCCCTTTCCTTCTCATCTCTGTCTATATCGATACTACGCGGCAAAAACAGCGGCCCGGCGAGTGGCACACAGCAGAACTCTCGAGGAGTTCACCCAGCGGACAAACCGGTTGATTGAGACCAGTCAGTGGCGGAACATAGCGGCGTAGCGGCAGCACATTAGCGGCGATATCGGCGAGTCTCCCTTTCAGTTTGGTTAGGTTTGGGATCACCCAGCGGACCCAGGAGCTCCTAGACTCATTTCTACATGTATAGGGCGAGTTAGGTGTATCATTTTGGTGGCCAACATGGGGAGGTCGGAATAACAGTTTAAATTCCGGTCTCAGCTCTACAGACATTCTGTGCAATGCGAAGAAGCGTTGGCGCAGCCTATACAACGAACTGGTCGATGCTGGAGAAGAACCAGATCACCTTTACATCCCCGGTACTTACTCACCAATTGACACCGCGACTCCTAGTACCATCCCATCAGACCTTAGCGACCTTAGCGAGCCCGCTTCACCGGCAGAACCTTCCGCCGAGGAAGAACCTCCTCAGCGACCCTCTCACTTAGCGGTACCGTCCCCGAAAGACGCTATCACTTGTTCTAGATCTAAGGCGAAAACTGCGCTCAGAGCGCAGATAGCTCAGGCCTTTGCTTCAGGATCCTCACCACTCATTACACACCAGCCAATCACAGCGGCTTCTACTTCACAATCTACCGATCCCACTTCTATTCCACTTCCTCCTTCGCTGACGACAACCTCGACTACCACAGTTTCTAACTCAGCTTCAGCAGTGGCAACTATGACTATGGCAGCTGTAATACCACCACAACAACCAGCAGCGCCGGCAGTACCAGCAGCACCAGCGCCCATACAAATGCAGGTCCCAGTACCGGGTAACCCTGCGGCATTCGCCAACTTACTGGCTCGGACAGAGCGCTCGGCACCCAGTTTTAACGAATCACAGCCAGAAGAACTGGAGCAATACTTCGCCGATCTACAGATCCTTCTGGACCAATACAACGTACAAGACACGGCCGGATGCAAACAAGCGGCGGTTAAGTACCTAAAGATCCGAGTCAAAAATCTTTGGAAGACAACCGAGTCCTGGACTAACCCAAACAGCACTTATGAAGAATTCAAAGCAGAAATCTTCAGGCTGTACCCAGGCGCCACCAGCGACCACACCTATACCATCCAGAATCTCAACATGGTGATCGGACACTACACCCGTACAGGCATCTGGAATGGCACCGATCTCGGTGAATATCATCGGCGTTTCGTACTCATATCTCGATATCTCATGGCTAGGAACCGCATCTTGACCCATGAACAGTCTAGGTGCTTCTTCTGAGGACTTTAGCCAGCGCTTGAAGATAAGGTTTGGCAGCGCTTACAGCTGAAGTTCGTTGACCACTACCCGGACGACCCTTACGACTTGGACAGCATCTACAATGTGGCTAACTTCGTTCTGACTGGATCGGCGGCATTAGGACTTGGCGTACCAGAGTTGACCTAATTTCTCAACCGCGCACATGGCATAAGTGAGCCACACATCCCGGATGTAACCGAACTCCAAACTCCCAGGGTTCGGCCAAGTCACGCACGCATTAAGTAGAATTATAAGTTTATTTTTGGATGTAACTAGCGTTATCAAATTAATAATCTATTTATTCTACAAACATGTTATCTAATCTAAGTTACAGGAGTGTAAGTCGAAAAAGGGAACGCGGGATAATATGGGGGAGCTGAGGGTGTCCCTTGAGAATGAGGATATACCGGTTGAGACAGAGGGTGATGAAAGTTATAGTATGTAGGAGGGAATATGTGTGGTGGGGGTGGCGCGGTCAAGGGGAGCGCAGGCGGGGGAAGCGGGGTCGGGGGCAGCGTTGAGGGCAGCATCAGGGGCAGCGTCCGGGGCGGCGCGGGCTGCGTTGGCGGGGGCTCTGCCTTGACCTGTGCTGCGCGCGCTCGAGCATTGGCAGCGGCTGACCGTGCATCGGGTTTGGCACGTTTGCCGGATTGCTCTCCCGCCCCATATGGGTCATTGTCGGCAGTGCGCTTACGGTTAGGCTCGCCGATGTGCTCTGCTGTAAGCGCACTGTCGACTTTGCCTTTCCTGGACTTGTTACCGCGCTTTACCCCCATTCGCGCGGCTGTCTCCGGCCAGGAATGTTGATTAGGGCCGATGTTTTCCTTTTCCGGGAGGTGGGAACCATCACCAGGCGCCGTTGCGGAAAGCACCAGAGCACGGAGTCGAGTGCGCATTGAATTGACTGACTTTGTGAATGATCTTGCAAGTCCCGGATCACGCGGCGCGTTCCTAACGAGGTCCTGAGTCAAGCGAATCATATCATTGGCTGCCGAAATGAGGGAAGCGGTAGCGCCGTCATCTATGCTACTCTTGACGCTATCGCCCTGCTGGACTGGTGACGGGGGCGCGACCGGCTCGCTTGCATCGTTGTCAGGTCGGGGTCCGAGATCTGCTCCCCCAAAGAAATGTACAATGGACACTATGTGTTTGCACAGGCGTATACGAGGGAAATCACTACAATTGCAAGTTGTAGTGTCTAAATTTATTAGATAAATTTTATTAGTGTTCGATGATTGCACTTTAAAGTGCGAATCATCGATCTTTTCGATCTTTCCGAGGGGTATTTCGGGGGCGCGCTTCAGAATTTGTCGGCGGCGTTTCTCGGCTAGATTCAAACCCTCCATGCCTAACACTTGACGCTCGTGCCGGATCTCCAGGTCGGGGAGGAACTCGGTCACCAGCGTGTGGATTAGATGATCCACGCGCCGGTTTCTTTTCCCTTCGAGCCATGTGCTCTTCAGCACATGGTGATAACTGACCGCGTTCCAATATATTAAATAAATATTACTTTCAAAATGCATGAGAGGGAGGACATACGCTTCCAGTAACATATTAGTATCCCCCTCCTCA
>QLOU01003877.1:0-15107 GCA_003313715.1 Russula abietina | reverse complement strand
CTATGATTCTATTTTTCATGTCATCATTCCAAAGCTTGAGGTCGACGAGCTCGCGTAGAAGCCATGGGCATACGACCTGGAATTCGCCAGCAAGGACACGGCGCGTATAGATGTTGCTGCGATCGACGTTAACTAGAGCCAGACGCCACGAAAGAAACGCTACCTTGTATATGGCTCAAAGCACTCGTTGAAACCCAAAATCTGGCTTGTTGACGCAGTCGGCATTGGTGCGACGAGAAGAGAGTTGCGCAAGCCATGTTTAGCAACCTTCTCCTTCAGAGTGACCCAGTCCCACAACTCGGTGGGCGTGACATTCCACAGGTCGTACTGCAACTGTCCTTGCGACGCAGGGCTACCTTCATATGTTTCATATGTGCCTTGCGCTTGTGCCATTTCACAACTTGCCTCCACCGCGGCGTGATAGATAGTCTCGAATATCTGCTGATTGAGTAGACGTCCTTCAGGTGAGTCGAAAGGAATTCGCAAGACCATAAAGGTGTCGGCGAGACCCTGAACACCGAGACCGATCGGGCGATGACGCATGTTCGAGCGGCGCGCTTCCGGAACTGGGTAGTAGTTGACGTCGATAACGCGATTCAAATTGAATGCAACAACCTTGGCGACATCATGCAACTTCTGAAAATCGTACCTTTTCCCTCGGATGAAGGAAGGCAGAGCGATGGAAGCAAGGTTGCACACAGCGGTCTCATCTGGCGAAGAGTATTCCATTATCTCTGTGCAGAGGTTCGACGACCTGATAGTGCCAAGGTTCTTCTGGTTTGATTTCCCTGAAAACGGATCAGTCAAAGCCAAGATAATTTACTCCGGAACTTACTGTTGGCGTGGTCCTTGTAACACATAAATGGACCACCAGTTTCAATTTGCGCATCCAAAATAGCATACCACAACTTCTGAGCAGGTATAGTCTTGCGAGCGCGTCCCTCGCGCTCATAACGCTCATACAACTCTTCAAATTCAGTACCATAGGTTTCATGCAAACCGGGTGCCTCGTCAGGAGAGAAGAGTGACCATTCTGCGTTAGCTTCAACGCGACTCATGCTATGAAAATGATCAGCGAGGCTAGGAAATATATAAGCAGGAACTCACAAGAGATCAGGTATCCACAACGCATAAAAGAGGTCGCGAGCCCTAACCTCCTCTTTGCCATGGTTTTTACGGAGGTCGATGAATTCAAATATATCAGAGTGCCATGGCTCGAGGTATATAGCAAAAGCTCCAGGGCGCTTATTACCACCCTGATCAACATAACGCGCCGTAGCATCGAAGGCGCGAAGCATGGGTACAATGCCATTCGAGTATCCATTTGTACCAGCAATGTAAGCACTAGCCATCATCCGTCAGAACGACATGGCGCTGCATCATTGAGGATAAAGTGCCACTAACCCAGTAGCACGGATATTGTGAATACTCAGACCAATACCTCCAGCCGACTTGCTAATCATCGCACATTGCTTGAGAGTATCGTAGATGCCTTCAATGGAATCATCCTTCATTGCGATCAAGAAGCACGATGACATTTGAGCATTTGGAGTTCCAGCACTAAAGAGCGTTGGCGAGGCATGCGTGAAATAACGCTCGGACATAAGGTTGTACGTCTGGAGAACTCTTTCGAGGTCGGAGCCGTGTATGCCAACCGCTACGCGCATGATGAGATGCTGAGGTCGTTCTGCTACACGCCCATTGATGCGTAATAGGTAGGAACGCTCGAGGGTTTTAAAACCAAAACTACCAGTCTGATGTTAGGAGGTACCCTAATGCGTTCAACAAGACTTACAAGTTGTACTGAAAGTCACGTTCATAGATGACAGCGGAGTCTAAGGTCTCAGCATTAGACATCACCACATCATATGTCTCCTTCGAGATCATGCCAGCAGATCGACCGGTTTTGGGATTCACTAGGAAAAGCACGTTAGACATTACAAAAAATACCTTTGAGAGAACAAACCATAGTTATATAGATCGCTGATGACATGAGAAAAATTCTTCTTCGTCTCTTTGTGGAGATTGGACACAGCAATACGAGCGGCGAGGATAGCGTAGTCGGGATGTTTTGTCGTCAGGTAGGCAGCTGTCTCGGCGGCAAGGTTCTGCGCACAAAAATCAGTCGGAATACGAAATATTATTGAAAATTAAAACGTACATCAAGTTCAGTCGTTGTGACACCTTGATAAACGCCTTGTATGACTTTCTGTGCGACTCTAAGCGATAATTGGTAATCTTGTCAGGTGTCACAACAAGGAGCATACTCGATAGGGTTAACATGATTCATGTCTAAGCCATAGCAGAGCTTGTTGATACGAGCAGTGATCTACGTTTTTGTGAATAAGGATGTAAGCAAGACGCGCCACGTTATACACGCACCTTATCAAATTGGACGCGTTCCTTACGCCTAAAAAAAACCGCGCGTGAGTAGGTCACGCTTGTCGAGGACGCATTTAACAACAGTCGCGTACCCATCTACACGAGGACCGTGTCAGTGACGAGACGATGGGTGAATAACGCGTTCGGAGACTCACCTCGCTTGTATACAAATGAAGCCATGAAGATGATGAGCGATCACAATAGAGGATACAATGCAACGAGATGGATTGATGAACAAGTAAGGAAATAAAAGCAAGCGATGGAGGTTTAGAACAAGGGAGGTGATGATTTGAGAGTGACGCGAGGGGTCGGTCGCGACAGTTTTAAATTAATGGTCGTGACTAAGCGCTGAATGTTTTCGCATGTTGACAAACGTTCAACCAAAATATATGGCATCGCAGCTCTTAATGTTTACAATAAAGAGCGGTAGGTTTAAGACTTTTTTTTTCACTGATACTGAGATCTTAATCACAGATGGGATTGCAAAAGAGCACGACGAAACGATACGGGATCTCTCTGAAAAGCCTGAGGTTAAGGTTAGATACGTCAACCAAGTCGCGTTCTTTGTCGATATTTATTGACGCGTCCCGCCAGCACATGGGCGTTAAAATCATGTGCGGGTATAAGGATATAATGTTCATGAGGTGATATATACATAAATGGAGGTTTCGGAGCGTACAAATATAACATGCCCATGCGTACTCACTAATCCATGTCTGAGAACAAGTCCGGTAGAGCATCCTGTGCTGCCTTCAGCTTCTCGTTAATCGCACGCCTCGCTAGCATACGGCAATCGTGGTGCATGTACGTGGCACTCCCCCATTTATCAAACTCCTTCAGCACCGCACGCAGGCGACCGAGCACGTCTGCAAGCCCAAGCGCAAGTACAGTTTCGCTCTTCGATTTCTCGCGCCAGAATTCTTGCCATGATTGCATGCACCCGCTTTGGTGCCAGTTCACACCGCATGACGGAGCATGGTCGAAGTTTGGAGGCACTGTGCGAAGCTGTTCCCATGCCATCGTAAGACGATAGTAGCCCGAGAGCAATCGCATCTGCTGCGTAGCTGAGACAACAAGTCGCTCGTCTGCATCGAGCTCCCCTTCCACATGTCCTGATCCTGGCCGCCGCACGACGACAACAGCCTTCTGCATCACCTCAAGGTAAGCAACTCCGCGTAGAACACGCAGATCAAGCTCGTCAGCGAGTGTCATTGCCATGTAGGCGTTCTGCGGCGAAGCAACCATGTGTCTGCGCAGTGACTCAACCATCGTATTGAGCAGTCGCTCGTGTTGGCACATCTGCGCGAGACGCACCAGCGCCACAATCTGCTCATTGTTTGTCAGCTGCGCAGGCAACGTGTACGTCTGTGTCGGCGAGGTGGGCGCATGACATAAACCGGCTAAGGGAAATTGAGGAGTGGAAGAACCCCTGCGGGTGACGGTATCCACGATGACATCCAACGACCACGTTTCGAGGGATTTGAATGAGTACTTGTTCGAGATACTGGCGATGTCAATGAGGCGAGTGAGATTGGCCGGATTGGAGTGAACCTGCAACAGTTCATGTGGTCTTCACAACTCAGCCGCGAAAGGTGGGTGAGGACAGCTAGTCCAACTCACAAGGCATATAGCGCCCAGAGAAAGTTCTGGAACTGGGACACAGAATCTCCTGCGAGAATGACTGGGTTGTCATCCGACTGGCCTTCAGCTGGTTTGTCTCCTTGGGGCAGAGAAAACATAGAGCTGAACGAAGAAGAATCCCTTGATAGAATGGTCCGGTGTACCTATAAGGGATGCGGTCAATTACCTTTGCGTGACGAAAAAGCAGACTCACATTGAACAGAGTATTTTCAACCATTATGATGCAACTTCCGTCAGAAAAGTAGTAGTTCTCGTCTCGGACGACCTCTAACCCCTGGCATCGAGGAATCTTCGTGTCTTGTTTCTCGAATAAATTGCGTGCGCGTTTTCGCGGTGGAGAGTGGAGAAGTTGAGCAGCAGCAACCCCCACTTCCGAGTCTTGTTGTATTAAGAATCCCTCGTCCTCAGGTGGGATGAATAGAGGAGTGTCGAGTTCAGTCATGAATGCCCTGAGACCAGGAGACTGTGCAGAGAGGAGATCAGCACTGGCCTCTGTATGCGATGATATGCGATGTTGGATCGTCGTGGAGTGTGTTTGGAAGTCAGGTCATGAGGGCGACGCGTGGCAGATAACCACGTGGTTATCATAAATTCAATTCTCGATAAATTTTTCTATCCGAACGCCATCATCACACCACCTCCTCTGGCATGCGAAAGCAACTTGACCAGCGTATTCCGATACTCATCAATAATAATGTCAAAAAGAACCATCGATCCTTCATAGTTCTCGTAGGAGACAAGGGAAGGGATCAGGTCGTCAATCTTCATTTTCTGCTCTCTCAGGCACGCATCTCCGCACGTCCTAACGTACTTTGGTGTTACAAGAAAGAGCTTGGGTTTACAAGGTGCGTTCTTGCTAAGCCATCAACAGCATCTTTGACCTCATATTTCAGTCACCGGAAGAAGCGTGAAGCAAAATTAAAGAGAGACGTAAAGCGCGGTATTAGGGAAGCGAACGAGCATGACCCCTTCGAGATCTTTATAACGGTGACCAATATCCGCTACACGTGTGTACCATAATTCTCTTTCGAGCACTGTGATCTTCACCTCCTATAGCTACTACAAAGAATCTGAGAAGATTCTTGGTAACACCTTCGGAATGTTGGTCCTACAAGACTTCGAGGCAATCACTCCGAATCTACTTGCGCGGACAATAGAGACCGTAGAAGGTGGCGGGCTTGTAATACTCTTGCTAAAGACTATGACTTCTCTGAAACAGTTGTACACCATGACCATGGTGAGAATCAAACCAATGACTGTTAATCCGGACGCTGATGGTGACCAGGATGTGCACGCACGCTATCGAACATCATCACAAAATGACGTCGTTTCCCGCTTCAATGAGCGTTTCATTCTTTCCCTCAGCTCCTGTGATGATTGCTTGGTCCTTGACGATGAACTCAACGTGCTTCCCATATCCCGCGGAAAGGATATCACCGTAGTCAAGGAGGAACGTAGAAAGGGAGAAGAAGGGTCAGAGCTAGAAGAGCTAAAGGAGACATTAGAGAATACCAAGCCGGTTGGCGAGCTCGTCAAGCTCGCCAAGACGGTTGATCAGGCGCAAGCTGTTCTCACTTTCACGGACGCCATTGCGGAGAAGACACTCAGCTCGACAGTGACGTTGACAGCCGGGCGTGGCCGCGGCAAATCTGCTGCTCTCGGTTTGGCTATTGCCGTGGCACTTGCGCACGGCTATTCCAACATTTTTGTCACCAGTCCTAGCCCGGAAAATTTAAAGACCTTGTTCGAATTTGTCTTCAAGGGTATGGACGCGTTGGGGTACGAGGAGCACTTAGACTATGACATTGCACAGAGCACAAACGCTGACTTTAACAAGGCCATCGTGCGTGTCAATGTTTTCCGGGGGCACCGACAGACCATCCAGGTAACTCCGTTTTACGGGATGGACCATCGGCGTACTCACTGTCTTATGTTAGTATATCCAACCCCAAGATGCGCATGTTCTTGGCCAAGCCGAATTGGTCATCGTCGATGAAGCGGCTGCCATCCCGCTTCCCCTTGTTCGGAATCTTATCGGACCGTATCTCGTCTTCCTTGCATCCACTATCAACGGTTACGAAGGTACCGGACGCTCACTCTCCCTCAAACTCATTCAACAACTTCGTGAGTCTACCCAGTCTTCGCTCTCGAACGACGGAATCAAAGAGGATGCCGCGGCTGGCCCGACCACCAAAAAACCCGTGTATACCGTCCCTCCAAAAACTCGAACTCTACGTGAAGTGAAGCTCGACACCCCGATCCGCTATAGTACCGGGGACAAGGTTGAACAGTGGCTAAACGCGCTCCTTTGTCTTGACGCAACGATTTCTCCGCGCTCAGCGCTACGTGGTACACCGCACCCATCGCAATGCGAGCTCTTCTATGTCTCGCGTGATACACTTTTCTCTTATCACACCGCTAGCGAGGCATTTCTGCAACGCATGATGGCTCTTTTCGTCGCGTCCCACTACAAGAACCAGCCAAATGACCTTCAGTTGATGTCCGACGCACCAGCACATCACCTATTTGTGCTCCTTCCTCCCATCACGGATGATGAGACACACCTTCCCGAACCGCTCGCCGTATTACAGGTTGCATTAGAAGGAAATATCAGCAAGCAAGCCATACCGGACGGTCTACAACGCGGGTTACGTGCAGGGGGTGATCTCATTCCGTGGTTAGTTGCACAGCAGTTCCAAGAGGGCAAGTTTGCCATGATGAGTGGAGCGCGTATTGTGCGTATCGCGACACATCCTGACTACTTGAGTGTACGTGTCTTGGACTTTGGTGTGGACTAAAGTTTGACGTGAGAACCTAGATGGGGTACGGGGCACGGGCACTTCAAGCACTGAATGCGTATTACTCTGGCGAATATTTCAATTTAGACGAGACTGCTAAAGTGGATGTCGCTTATTCTGACATCGCGACGATAAACGAGGTATGTCGAAAACCATGCCGCCAACTTTCAAGGAAGCTCACCGTTCACTAGCCCTCCACGCTTCTCACCGACCATCCTACTGTCAGATCAGCTACTGCTATGCCTCCCCTATTACAAAGACTCACAGAGCGTAAACCTGAGAACCTTGATTACCTCGGTGTGTCATATGGGTTGACGTCACAGCTTCTTCGGTCTGCTTGTCAACGATTGAAATACCAAACTTCCCTGACATCGCTCACAGGTTCTGGAAGCGCGCGGGCTACGTTCCATTGTACATCCGTCAGACACAGAGCGAACTTACCGGCGAGCACACGATCGTTATGGTCCGTGGACTCCAATCCTCAACAAATGAAGAACTTGGGTGGTTAGGGGAGTTCGCTAAAGGCAGGTATTTACGTTGTTAGACGGCGCTTGTTAATCAATCGTGATGTCTTTTAACAGATTTTCGAAGGCGGTTTTTAACACTTCTATCATTCAAGTTCAGGGAATTTAACAGTATCATGGGACTCAGCGTTCTTGAAGCCGCTAACGCTGGGGTTAAATATCTCGAACCTGGCTGCAAGCAAGGTTTGTATTCATTTGTATTGCACTTACTCTTTCCTATCTTACATCTAGTGACCTAGCTCTGACCTCTCAAGAACTGTCGTTCTTGTTCACACCCTTCGACCTCAAACGTCTCAAATCATATGCTCAGAACCTGCTTGACTATCATGTTATACTTGACTTGTTACCGACAGTGGCCATGCTCTATTTTGAAAAACGCCTCGGAGAAGATGCGCGTCTTAGTGCTATACAAAGTAGTCTGTTACTTGGCATGGGGCTACAACGGAAATGCGTCGAAGTTGTGGAGGTAAGATCGCACTCGTTGTACGAATCATCTGAGCTCATGCAACTGCGCTGGCACAGGCGGAACTCCAGCTCCCGGTTTCACAGGCACTCGCACTTTTCGTGAAGCTCCTCCGTAAGATCTCGTGTAACCTGCAGGAAATACAAAGGGATGCGGTTAGTGCCACTATTACTGGATTTGCACCTGTGTCCCAGGGCGGAACAGGCGCTACGGTTTCTCTAGTTGCAGATGCGGAGCGCGGGCTAAGGAACATGGAAGCAGAGCTAGATGCGGCCGGCGACGAAGCTACCACCGCACTCCAGGAAAAGCAGCGTGCAGTGATCGACTCGCTCGACCTTTCACGGTGTGTAACCTGCCATTTTTCAATCCTTAAACCGTCACAGCTACCTCTGATGGCGCATCAGCTTATCGGTGTCTTGAAAATTTATAGGTATGCCATCGATGACGCATCGACAGACTGGTCTGCCGCCGAGGCACAAATACGAGATAGACTTGCTACTGGGAGCGGGCGTAGCCAATTGACTGTCGTCAGTGTCAAGACATCAAATCCAACAAGACTCAAGCGCAAGGCGGATGTTGTTACTGATGCGCCGTCTGTGGGAACTAAAAAGAATCGCAGGAGTCTCACGAAAAAGCATTGACGATTTGGGCTTCATGGGCCGTTATCTATACTTTAGCGTGGTATTTTTCGAACCCTATTTGTGGCGCAATTGTTCGAGTCAGCGGATCCTTCATCAATCAAAGACCAATTAAAGCTCGTTGAGCTCGATTGCCTTTAAAGTCTGCGATTGTAATGCAGTTATAACGGCACGCTTAGCTGGCTTACCGTTGACCAAGTATATCCCACATAAATGCAGATTACTTTTACCTCGTGCACCATGCCATTATGTGTATTTTCATCTCTCGACTTACTACCCGTGTTCCGGTGACTTACACACAGCGTGTTGTTGCCGCCGCCGTTGCCGGTGATAGCTTGACATTTCTGCCCTGCCTCTCCAACCTCCGCCTCTCAGCAGCATGGACGGCCAACCAGATGTCCTTATGGTAGACTTCGCACTACTACTGTAGCAGGCAATCCGTAGGAATAGGCTACTTCTGAGTCGCCTCAACATCGGTGACCTTTCACACTTTTTACGCCGCGGGCAAGGACAAGACGCTAGAAGATATCAAACTACTTATAAACGAGCCTTGAGGCGGAAGTTTACGTCCAGTCATTGCCTGTCACGCGTTTACGATGCAAAATCAGAAACGGATCCTGAAACATTAACAGCCATGGTAGAAATTTTAGTCTATGAATCCAACAAGATTATACCCGATCCTCTAATGCCGGAGCAAAGAGTTTAAAAAGAACGTGGTGAGAAAGCTGTCTTCGTCAACCTGCCGATAGTATATCGCTCCCCAGGCATAATCTCGATGTCTAAGGGTATGCGTCTGTGGAGACTCATTTTAGCCCGAATTGGCTTCCGCGTGTTCGCCGGGAGTTGGTGGCCTTGGCGAAGGTGCACGACTGCCTTGTGCGGACAGAGGCAGAGCCCAGCGCGTTGTTGCGGGGCCAGAAGCTGTGTCAGCATCGGCCCACCGGATCGAGCGGGCGGGAGAAACCTCCCGGGAACCGGTCTCACTCCCGCGGAGTGATATTATGCGCAAATGTCGCGGCGGCGTCCGAACGGCAGAGGTTGACGGGGAAGAACGGGGTAACCTGCGACCGCGCGGTTCCTCGTTCGCGATATCCGTCGGGGAAGGTGAGACTTCTGGGACAAGAGGGCTCGACACGTCTGGTGTCGTTGTGGATGGACCTGTGGTACGGGACTTGATAGTGGAGCTCGGTATATCTATTGCGGTATGAAGTGGTAGGCGTGAGTGGTGGTGAACGTGGGTGGAAGAACGGCGGCGGTCTATGCGCCTTCTTTTGTTGCTTCGACTGCGGGGTTGTTTTGCAGGTTGTTGATGTCCCCTTTCCACTAAGACATCACCCGGCAAACTCTGATCAGATACCCATCCATCCTCCTCATCTTGGCGAATGCCTGAGGTATCTGGCTCCGAAGACAAGTCCCGCACGACGTGTGCCGACACTGGTGCAGGCAGCACAGTCCCCTCACCAGTAGCCTGTGGCGGACGTAGATTTGTATGTTCCGGAGATACGCCAACCTTATCACCGCTGTGATCTTTAAGACCAGCTTCGACCTCGTGTGGAACATGTCCCATCACACCACCGATGAATGCCTCTAGAGCACGGTGCACCGCAGCGTGGCCGCCACGAAATGCGCGGTTGATCCGCTCAGCTTCGCTCGGGCCATATGCGTTAGTTTGGACCTCGACCTCGACCTATAGCGCGTCATTCATCATAACATGTGCTTGATCATCAAGCAGAGACAGACCTCTCCTCCAGGCTCGGTACGACGTTCGATGATACGATGCGGGCCTTCCTTCCATTCTGCAAAAACTTCTGTACCATCCGGCGCATTATCTGCCTTGGCCTCCTCTGGATCAGTCATTGCCACTGTTAGGGCATCTGCATCCGCACTATCCTCCCTCGGTACGGCACTGTGCCTCCTTACACTCTCATGTTCCATCGTCACCGATGGCCTGTTTGACAGGCCATCCTTCGCACCCTCGCCTACCTGGCCCCGTTCCACCATGTTCGCGGGGTCGCGATTAATCACGACATCCTCCGCACGCTCAACGCGCCGCGTATGCAATGCCCAGTCAGGAAGGCTAGGTTGACGTGACCAGGTTCGCGTGACAGTCGTCACGCGCCGCCCGAGCGAGAAGAAGGGGATTGAGAGTCCATGGATGAGAACAGAACAAAGGACCATGAAGGCAACCACAGGCTGAATCAAGGTCGCAAGGTATTCTGCTTGATTGGCCGGCGGGTTTTGTGGCCGCGGAAGGATTTTGACTGCGAGGGTGGATATAAAAATAGCGCCTGTGATGTCACGTGAGAAATAGGGTAAATGGATTTGACAGGAGACAGAACTTGCCGATACCAATAGGACCGAAGTGTCCGCTGAACAACGCTTCGCGAAAACTTTTGATGTCTGGGATCCATTTGAATAGACCAAGTATGATTGGTAAACGCCGTAACAATAACACAAGAATGGCAATGCAGATGAGTCGCCAAACGGAGAGAGAGAGGGCCTCGTCCGAGAACGAATTGAACGGCATCCAGGCGCCCACGTACACGAACGCAGCAGTGTTGAGAAGCAGGTCGATGACGGAGGAAAAGACAGAGGCTTCTGTCTGCTTGTTGAAAAAGCCGTCCCAAGCAAAGGCAGTGCCACAGGCGAATGAGGCAAGAAGGTCGTCTGGACCGAGAAGCGTTGTTGTGCCGACAGTGAGAAGTGCGAGTGAAACGTATTGCGCAACGTATGACTGTCTGTCAATGAGATCCTTGCGCTCGCAAAACTTCATTAGGTGCCGAAAGCCATATCCAAGGAGCGAACCCCATATGACGCTGAGAACAATTTGGTCTGTAAACATACGTTAATGTTAATAAAACTGGATGAAAAAGGCAACTAGGCATGCACAGAGCCATAGAACGAGAATCCAGTCTTTAATTGCGTCTCCCGTTGTACGGTCGAGCGTAAGATAGAGCGCGAAATAAAGAAAAGGATACGCTGCACCGTCGTTGCTAGCCGATTCTGCGGCAAGTAAATGTCGTAGATGTGCAGGTACATGCTTATCAGCATATTTGCCTCCAATAATGGCTGCGGCGAGAATGGGGTCAGTGGGTGTAAGACAGGCAGCAACGGCTAAAGATGAAAGGAAGTTGAGGTTCGGTATGAATGCGTAAATGAAGGCAGCCGACACAAACCAGCCCTTAAGTATGAGAGTCAATCACTTGAATAGGGGGAGTTGATTATTAGATCGCACCCATGTCATGACAGGGACAAGGAGAAAGAAGAGACTCCTCCAGTGGCGGTACATGTACTTTTTGGGAAGCTCGACGCCAATGGCGAATACGCCAATGCCGATGACGACGCGAGTGAACTCGAGAGTAATATTATTAATGCTTTGGTTAGTGCTATTACCCCAGGAACGGGGGTCAAAAATGTTTGTCCCATAGGGACCTGAGAGATAGACTTTGGTAAGCGACTCTGGAGCCATGGGGTCATGTGAATGAAACAGTGGGTATTCGCCATGCCGTGATTGAGTCATGAGACTCGTCGCAAGATGCGCGTGAGAGGGTACCTGAACGCTTGGCTGACCAACCGAGTAAACGAAGGCTCGACGCCAAGTGTATGCAGGCACTGACACGCCGGACCCGGACGTGACGCAGGATATTAGGAACAAAAATAGTTGACTCACCGATAATGACGCCAAAGAGAAAGGCCCAGCAAGCTTCGCCAATGTAGAGCTACGCACGATGATCGTTAGAGTCTCCAGGTGAGGGTAAGACTCGACCTAGATACAGACCTTTTCCCGAATGAAGAGCGAAAACATCCCAAACTGAGATATTCAGCGGAAATTAAAGTCAACTTTGTACCATGCCTAGCAGACGAAGGGTGACATACGAATACGACGAAACCTCCAAGGCAGGCATAGAGGATGTGTGGTGTGGACACCTCAAACTGAACATGAAGTATCAGCCGGCCGTGGTGCGGACATAGCCCGAAGGCACGCGTGACGCACAGGGTGGAACTGCATGACCTGGGGTGGCTAGAGGCCCAGATGACACGGGTGTGAGATAGCACTAGTCGTATATGTCGTTGGTCAGTGGTAGGGTTCGTAAATGGTCGTAATGAATGTGAGAAAGACCCGGTCGGGTAGGCGAGAACAGCCTATAACGAGGAAGGTGGAAAGAGTTGGGAGAAGGAGAAAGTGGGGTAGGGTAAGAGAGCTCTCTGGTAGCTACCAGCACGGAAGCCATTTCACCCCTAAAACCACCTCCGGGGCTGCTGGTCCGAGTCCGAGTCAATTTTACGTGTTGGAGACGCCTGGATTCCGCTGATATCAGTCAGGCACGTCAGCACCACCAACTACTGCTAGTGTCTTTGTATTGGGCATTTCTATCTCTGCCGTACCTCCCTCTCATCTCCATGTCCATGCTCAAGGGTTCTCACTTCTCACGTATCTTTCCGAATTAAGCGCTGTCTCGACTTCTCGTGGCGCCTCTCTGGAATGCTTCACCGTCGACCACTTACTATGAGGGCCGTTATCAAGTCCGTTTTCTTCATTTAGTTTGATCTTCACACCTTGCTCAATGGTTCCACCTCCTACGCATTATTTCCCAAAAAAATATAACATCGTCCCTGGTCCGGCTGCTACTTCTAATGGATGTTAACTCAGCGCTCAGCGTTCAATGTTCGACTGGGTCCATCATCGACCCGCAACCCGAGTAGGTCATATCTGGGCAGATTGTCGGCGTTTTGTTTCGATGGCTTAGGACTACACTTTGATGATGCCAAGGGTCACCGGTCACCTCCTGGCTAACGCACAAGCCGCTCATATAATACGGATCGGTGTTCCGATCACTGGACATGGATGCCGTCCTTCATATCCGTGCACCAACGAAGGCGCGCAATGTTGTTACTTGATTGTCAGCGGAAGTTAGGGCCCGTTAGGGAGTACATAAAATTGAATTTTTGAACTCCTGTCTTGGCTCGTTTATTCGCACACGGTGAAATAAGAGATGTGACACGAGTCACGTGACGCCTAACGAGGTCGGCACCCGGGCCGACTTGCCGTCCATTGCCGAGTCATCAACTCTTCGGACCATCCTTCCACCATTGATGCATATTGATGCCTCGAAAAACACCCTTTCATGGGTTCATCCCCCCCTTCCCAATCCGCGTGGACCAGTTTGATGCTTCGCCAGAGCTCACAGCCGTCCCTGCCCTCCACCTTCTTACCCACACCCATTCCGACCACATCCTTGGCCTCTCCGCAAAGTCATTCGCATCCTCGATTATATGCTCCCCTGACGCCAAACAGATGCTACTCAGACATGAGCTGTACAGCGAACGCTTTTTAAAAGACGTCAATCTCCGAGATGAAGCGCGTTTGTCGAGAACGTTCGGTCATTTGAAAGTTTCACCATGTCTGAAGGATGGCAAACTCGATTTTTCTGTAGGGCGGGACTTTCTGGTGCGTTACCCATACACTTGAGCGCAAGAGCTTCTTATGGATATTAGGATAGAGAACAATCCCCCTTCACACACCAACTAAAATCGAGCTGAGTGATAACCAAACCATCACTCTCACGCTCTTTGATGCCAATCATTGTCCTGGGGCCGTAATGTAATCCATCTGTTTGTTATGAGTAATCAGATGCGTATATTCTGAATCTTTACTACCAGGTACCTTGTAGAAGATGGTCAATGCGCTGTTCTTCACACAGGAGATTTCCGCGCAGAGCCGTGGTTTCTTGACGACATACGTCGCAATCCATTCCTGCAACCATATCTCGCGCCCCCAGGAGTACACGAAGGCACAGTGCCAGAGCAGAGCGAGGTCAAGTGTTCGGGGTCACCTTTGTTCAAGACACTGGACGCAATTTACCTCGACACTGAAAGTTTATTTACGATGGATGAAGAAGTTCCAACCAAGGTGAACTCATTTCTCTATGCATATATGAATGATTGTGATTATAACACTCTTAAGAGCGACGCAACTCAGGGTCTGGTCTCTTTAATATCTCACTTCTCACCTGAGACGACTTTCTTCATCAATGCTTGGACATGGGGTTATGAAGATATTTTTCGCGCTATTGCTCGCTCCTTTCACAGCCAAGTCTGTCTTTCTTTGTTTATTCCTCAGTGTACTGACTAACAACTATGTAGATTCACGTCGATCGCTATAAACACAATATCTATTCCCACCTCACGGATCCATTTTTACGCTCGTTGATTACACTCGATGACTCTAAATCACGTTTTCACGCGTGCGAACGCTTCAACCCTTGTCCGAATGCCAGCAGAGACGATGTCGTGAACATCAATCCCGTCACTATTAGCAAGTCCAAGTGGCACCAGTACCTTGCGTTAACCGAAAGCAAGCTGCGTGCGGCGCAGCCTGTCACCGTCTTGGTTTGTATACTATCCCCCCGTCGTCAGTCCCTCGCTTATACGCGACCCCATGCGGCTTAGCTGGTCCCACTTTTCCGTCACTCGCCGCTCCAGGAACTTCGCGCGTTTGTCTCGCTATTCCGTCCGGTACGCATCGTACAGAACAGTTTGGATCCGTCTCTTCGTGGCTTTGATGCACTCTGCATCCCAAATATTTTCGCCGATTGTCTCTCGACACCCCCATCTCACGTTTCATCCTCCTTTGACGAGGCCCTAGTAGAAGGGGACATCG
>QLOU01003872.1:0-19109 GCA_003313715.1 Russula abietina | reverse complement strand
ATCTATCCGTTTCCCGGACTCATACGAACAGAGAAATCGTATCGAGCGAGGCCATCACGTGCGTATCAGTAGCTTATACGTTAAATCCACAACACTCATATACAATATAGATCGGAACTATGGACTTTGATGATACCATGACAGACACTAAAGGGGTACGCATGACCGCTCCTCCCCTGACCGCGGAGATCTGATCCCGAGTTCAATTTTTTTTTACAGCTTCATATTACAGTTGAAAAGACAGTACAGTACGATCTCGAGGACGATCTCGATTCATCCGGTCCCTCATCGGACCCGAATTCGCCTGCCATGTTCCCAACGTTGCCCACGAACCTCAAAGCTTGAGATGGATAGTTTATTGCTATCCTTCATTTAATGTCCCTCAAGGAGTCATCTACTTCATACAGCCGGATAATTTTCCCCTCCTTTTTTTTGCATGTACTATGAAACCAGGTTGTATGAATTGGGTCTCTGAATTTTTCTACGGTAATCCACCTCTTGAATTTATCTATGTACGGTTTAGTTGCGAGCCTGAGATTGAGATTAGTGTACGTTGTAGAACGCCGCATCTTCGTTGTACATGGGAGGCTGGTGCCCTCTTGGGGGGAATCGCCCCAAGCAATGATATTAGCTGTGCGGCATTGCATCCCCTTGCGTGCCACCAACAATCATGTTATCCTTGCCGGAGATAACTTAACCGTAGCTTCCATCATCTCTTCGCGTTCCATGGACACACCACCTCGACTAATATAATACGGTACTGTGACACGCTGATGAAAATTGGTTAAAATTTTTCAACTCCGTAATCGGACCCGCGAAGACAGATGCTCGAGCGCTAATCTGCACATCCGTGCCAAGTTAGCGCACTGTATGCGTCGCGTATCGGCGAGGACCACATCTAACTGCTGTGTTACAGTAACTTAGCTGAAGAGAAAACACTTGTGCATATAATACCCTGTTATTCGATGCAAAAATTCCTTGACTAGTCTTGATGATGCTCTGATGGACTTCAAGTGGGCCAATAGAGCACATGCCTTGCCCTGGATGTTTTGTTTTTCGCTTCCGTCCAATATCGCGTACGCAGCTTTCTGACATGAGCATTTTTTTTCTGTCAGCCCGGAGTACCCACTTGAGAGAGAAAAAAAAAATACGTGAGAGCGGAAGAAGAGAAAGTGGAAGAAGGCGCAAGCCGTACGTCAATGTCGCATTGGCTAAAACCCTGGAAAAACTGGAACTGACACAAACATCCACTGGGTGGTGGTGGTGGCGGCGCGATTGGCTATCACCCAGTAGGGAGCGAGATAATAGTAATCGAAGTGCGTGGCGTGTGGTCACGTTATACTGTAACTTACCAAAGTTGTGTTCTTCGGATGATGGATCCGTGCCTGCTTACTCTCGTGGCCCCCTAGCCATGTGCCTGTGGATGGGCCTGGGGGCTATACATCGCCAGCGTGCCGCACACGACATGCCTAACCGGGTCAGGGTTCTTATACACTGACACAGAAACAAACGGCGTCGCGTTCACTTAGACTTACCTCGTTCTGCGGGGATTCAATATTCAATTTTCGCGCGAGTCTGCCAGTGGGAGACCCATAGCAGGTCGATAAGTCTTGAGCTCGGGAAATGAATTAGAGCGAAAGTCGCGATCCGGTCCTGGCGTGCGATAGTCGTGCGAGTATACGAATACATCTTGACCGGCGCTATTAGACGAATGGTTCTAGTGATAGTGATATGATTGGGTGGTACTGCGAAGCATGAGTAGCTCATTGCGATCTGTTTCAGCGTGATGGACATATTACACGTTACTGTACTTGACTCCAGACTACCCCGTGGGCCAGGGTCAACACACTGTCGGAGCCATAACATTCGTCCTATCAACAAGTAACCCGTAGCATCAGTTTGTGACATCGACTACTAGTACTTGAACAGAACGGAGACATGACAATGGGAAGCGGTCCATTATACCAGCATTTGTGGTTATACTCAGGCTTCCTTCAGAGTCTAACTTCCGTCGTCTTTTACAGAAACCGAGTTGCGCTTGGCAATGGCCAGGGTGGACAGGCTCCCAATGTTCTGAATCATTTGAGAGGTGAGAATACTGTACCGACCTCCGCCTTCGATTGCCAGTACTGTAGAGTCTGAAGGGGTTAGGCGATCAGCGAGAATAGAGACAATGGTACCACTACTGCTCGCCCTGACCTGGACTCCAGTGATGACTTGCATAGCCTTTTCTGTGGTGTGCGTTTCTCATACTCTTGTTTGGGACTCATGTACTGTACCTAACTCGTCAGTACAGTACGTGTCACGGTGTCAGTGTCTTGTAAAGTTATGTGGCTTTCAATCCCATGGCCTCTCACGATTCGATTGGCTCGGTTCACGTGTTCCAAAGGCCCAGAACCAGACCCTTTTTCGGGGTGATTGCTCCCATGGTCCATGGGCCGATTGGCGTCTACCAAGTCCAGCGGACATACGTGGATTTTTATGTTCCACCCAATTGTCTCGCATCAACAATCATCTGTCTCATCAATTATCTACACCGACAATCACATACTGCAACAATTATTCACCTTAACAATTACGCGCCTCGACAATCACTCAGTACCCAATAGCGATCACTAAAGATCAACATTCACACAATGTACCACGAGGCGACCAAGGCCAGAAGATTCCTAGTCCCTGCATGACACAATTAGAGGCGTGTGAGTCCTCAACCCTGCACTTTCCGCGTGGAACTGTGGAACTGACAGGTGGGTGGAGACATGGGTTCCCACTGGCATATCGCTGGAAGTTCCGGATGCCGGAACATGATGCGTGAAAATTATTGCCAGCGACTCCTGTAAGAAAACTCTAAAGAAGGGCCGGGTTCTAAACGCTTTCTCGGCTGATTAATTTTTTCCTTAGTATTTTCCTATTGGCCCGTCCAGCCGCCCATGTCAGACGCTCACGCGCTCACGGCGCACGCTTTCCGAACACGCGACCCTGAGGACCTGAGACCTGAGCATCATATGGCCTGCCTGACGGCTCTACATCATTCCCGACGAGTTTTCTCATCTTTGGCGTGGACGAAAACTTTATCCTTCACTAATGTTCGGAACACCTCTTGCTGGGTTAGCATCCTCAGTTCTGTGTACACTGACAAAGGGCGATCATGATCCCTTATTGCAAATCACCCCAGGTCACGCCGCGGCCCACACTTCTACCTTAAGGCGAAATCATACATTTCTCATCGTACTGTATATCATAATTTGATAAACAGGGTGTGGTGATCGAGTTTGATCTACCAGTTTGGCCTGAGGCCGTCGGTGGCGCATCTTGCATGTCCAACCTCGGAACAAGATGGAGTCCGCGGCGTAGAACCGCCTATCCCACCACGCACCTACGAGAAACCATGCCGGTTGAGACCTCTTCTCTCATTCGACTCGGAAATCTTTCACTGTTTATCGGGCGGGATTGAAACGCCGAAGGGTAAGATAAGGTCCATCAATGTGGAAGTGTTTCACGATGGAGAAGCTCATCGCGGGCACAGTGCCTGCCTCAGTCCGGAGAGTTTTAAGAATGCCGTTCGTGAGCGTTTCGTGAGCGTCTAGATAAAACGATCCGGTGAAAAGTAAAAAACCGGGCCCACAGCGCGTTATTTCCAAACAATGAAATCGATCAAGATGGGGATATTGTCTTTTCCAGTGGCGCTCATTGAACAAGCCGTAGATTAAGTACGATGATTACAGCACTGGGAAGGAAGCCAAATAAATGCTTGTATGTGGTTTATCAGTTATCCGTAATTAGGATCATGATAACGATACGTGTTACCTATAGGCAGAGGTCGACACAGGTACGAAGGAACTGATGCGCCAACAACTGCTCTGTCATGATCTCTGTAGCATATCCTTCACCTTTGACTTTATAATCAAATACATGCGATGAGAGGACTGCCAAGTAGCAGGCTAGTAGCATGGCTGTGACATACACTGGGCAGGCCCAAGATGGCGCCCTGACACCATCTTGCCCCAGTACTTCCCATTGAAGCAGTGTGATCAGAGACTGACCCAGATAGTACCTGTTCGAATGGCGCATGCAAGGAACCGAGGCGGGGAAACGAAATAGCACGTTCGTATTACACACGGAGATACCTGTTATGCCAGCATACCAGTAGCTGCCATCCTACTGACTAATAGTCAAAGTACACTTAGTCAAGCTTATCGAGCATCCGACTGAAAAGAATTAGCTCTTCTGCCAGGTCGGCACGACTCAACAAATCAAGGGATGAAGATGTACGACGCCTGTGATACGTGTCAGTACTCGCAGGCCAAGGTTTTTCAATTTTCCCCTCACCCATTCTGATTACTGATCGATCTGGCCTCTGAACGGCCAGCGGTAGTGAAGACACCGTCAACGATATCTTCCATATTTATGTTTGGGTACGGCTTACTGGGGATGTCCACAGCAGAGGTACGGCGGCCGAGACCATGTTCTTCCCGCACGACAGAGGCCCTGGGCATATTATTCGGTTGAGGAGAAGTCGGTGGATTAGTATTATTTGAGGGGTCTGTCGGTTGAGTTGTGTAAGTTGGATATGTTTGAGTTCCATACATCGGTCGTATCATGTCGTTATCGTCATGGTCTGTTGTTAAGGCGGTGATAAGAGCAACTGTGGTTAACGCGGCGACACTTAGCCCCAATATCGCGACCGTCTTGGCCTTGCGGCCGCGAGTCTGGAGTCGTGATCCTGAAGCTGGTGCACTCGACGTATCCCGGTCCTCAATTTGTCTACCAGAAGAATTGGACACATCAGCATGGATCGGACTCTTATTGTCCTAGATAAAGACTACCGTACTGGGTTTCGGCACAGCGAACAGGGGATACTATAGACACCGCAAGTGTAAGGACAAGGAGAGCCAAGTAGGATTTTGTAGGCATGGTTAATCGTGGTAGACTTACGAGTCGGTATGTAGTAGACGTGAGGACAAACGTATTGGCAGGTCATCCGACCCAGGATTAACTTTGTGCAGCACAGTCAATTGAGGATTTACTCACCAACCAGTGTCTCGAGAAGAAATAGAAGTGGAGCAGAGCCGAAGTCGGGTGCTGGAGGATTGTTCCTCATTCACAATGCACTTTCCTTTTAGTCCGGAAAACTTGGCCTGTCATATCACGCCAGCGGCCACGCTACGATTAGAGTGATCCATTACACACCTGTACGCCAGGCACTGAGTCGATAGATTTTGATTTCCCGGAGTTGAGATGCCTACTTCGTTGGGTGAAACATGATGCATGAACGCCTCTAGGCATCGTAAAATCTCGAGTCTGTTCGGCATTGGGCGCATGTTCATGTGAAGAAGAGTAGTAATGTAGCGAAGAACATGAGTTTCAATCTCAGGAAAAGAGCCTGACTAAACGGCTTGGCTCAGTGCAGCAGTGACGGCGATCTTGTAGCATATCGGCGAGGTGCCAACCAATGCGGCGGGAAACCACGATGAGGCACGGGAATATGATGGAGTTGCGAAGGGGTAGATGAAAGGTTCTCGCCTCTGATTGTTTGGCGCAAAGGCAGCAATGGCCTCTGCGATAACCTGAGGCTCCGGGCCTTTCATGCTGTCGATCTCTTATCCTCCTGCTATTTCGTTGTTGTCCAGGATGCGAACGTCAGTTTGGGCGACTAGGTTTTTTCCACAAATAAAAAGGGATCGCAGGTTGGATGAAAAGGATTTAATTTTTCATCGTCGTAGTCGAACCTTTTCAGTAACTCGGCGACAAAGTTGTCAGCAGCTACTTCCTGACCAATTTCTGGGCCCATCGCCAGGTCTAGGTGGTGCAAAAGCCATCTCGCGTTCTTGTCTGCTGCCTCCTGCCGAGTTTCGCCTGCCAGTGACGGTTCGGGCGGATCGGGATGGTCGATGGTCCCGAAGAATTCCTCCTTGCTCTGAGGCACAACGTTGTACGCGCGGAGTTCGTTCGCAGTCCAGTCACTACCAGACTTCCCCGTTCAACTGAGTTGAGCCATGGGCGATGGGAGAGGGCGGGGGAACGTAGAGTTCCTAGGCCGCGAATCAGCAACAAATATATGTAACGGTGGTTTTGTCACGGCGTCGTCGTCGCGGCAGTCGCCGAGGTAGTGACTCGGGCATTTGCGCGTGATGACGTGACTAAATCTTCGAACCAGTCACTCGCTCTGAACACGAACATATGGTAACGGAACCTGAGACATCGTCTTTTCCAGTGGCGCACATTGAACAAGCCGTAGATAATTACAGCGCTAGGAAGGAAGTCAAATGAATGCTCGTATGTGGCAGCTATCCCTAATTGCGATCATGATAACGATACTTACTACCTATTGCCAGAAGGTAGACACAGGCTAGCAGCATGCATGACTGTTGCATATACTGGACAGGCCAAAGATGACGCCCGGACGTCATATTTCCCCAGTACTTCCCATTGAAGATTGAAGCAGTGCGGTCAGAGGCTGACCCGGATAGTACCTGTTCGAATGGCACATGCAAGGGACCCAGACGGGGAAACAAAATAGCACGTTCGTATTACACCATGGAGATACCAGTCATGCCAGCATACCGGTAGCTGCCATCCTACTGACAAATACACTTAGTCAAGCTTATCGAGCATCCGACTGAAAAGCATGAGCTCCTTTGCCAAATCGGCACGGCTCAACAAATCAACGGACGAAGATGTACGACGCCTGTGATGCGTGTGAGTACTCGCAGGCCGAGGTTTTTGATTTATCCCCTCACCTATTCTGATTACTGATCGACCTCTCCTCTGAAGAGCCAGCGGTAGTGAAGATACCGTCAATGATATCTTCTATATGTAAGTTTGGGTACGGCTTACTGGGGATGTCCACAGCACGTTCTTCCCGCACAACAGAAGCCCTGGGCGGATTATTCGGTTGAGGTGAAGGAGCCGGTTGAGGTGGAGGAGGCGGTGGAGGTGGAGGAGTTGGACGTGGACGATTCATGTTGTCGCCGTGATAGGGTACGAGGAGGTTGGCAAGAGCAATTGTGAGTAACAAGCCGGTAACACCTATCCCTAACCATAGGCCCTTCTTGGACCTGCCGCCGGCGCGAGTCTGGAGTCGTGATTCCGAGGCTGGCGCACTCGACGTATCCCAGTCCTCAATCCGCCTACCAGAAGAATTGGACACATCAACAATGATTACCCTAGATAAAGGTTACCGTACTGGGTTTCGGCACAGCGAACAGGGGATACTATAAACACCGCAAGTGCAATGACAAGGAGAGCCAAGTAGGATTTTGAAGGCATGTTTAATTGTGGTAGACTTACAAGTCGGTGTGTAGCAAATGTGAGGACAGATGTATTGGCAGGTTATCAGGATTAACTTTGTGCAGCACAGTCAGTTGAGGATTTACTCACCAACCAGTGTCTCGAAAAAAGACGTGGAGCAGAGCCGAAGTCGGGTGCAGGAGGATTGCTCCTCATTCACAAGGCACTTCCCTTTTAGTCCGGAAACCTTGGCCCAGTCATATCACGCCAGCGGCCACGTTACGATTAGACATCATATCAAGTGATCCGTTAGACATCAGTACGCCAGGCTCTGCCACTGACCCCACTTGTGGGCAACGTGCAAAGTCGTTAGATTTTGATTTCCCGGAGTTGAGATGCCCACATTGTTGGTGATGCACGATGCATGCCTGATGGCATGAAAAATGACTTTGATGTTGCAAATCCAAGACAGTAGTAAGAGACTGAGACCTGATATTTGCAATCACGTCTCGCCGCGGGCACGTGCGAGTGCACCACGAGTCCTCAGCGCCTCAGCTTGTGGACCGAGCGGAGCGCACACGATGTGCCAGAGATCCGAGTAACTTCTTGTGCACATTTCCATACTTTGTCTAAAAGCATTTTTACAAACGTTCTCATCCTCGATTCATCATCTCGTGACTTGTTTATCTCCGCCTGTGAACGGTACCAGGAGATTAGAAGAAGCTGAAATCCCAAGTGAAATCCCTGTCGTTATCATACCTGGTCAGACTTGTCACAGCTGATAACCATGATGATCATGATGCACAGGATCAGGTCTTATTATATCCGATCATAGTTTGGCTAATTTTACACTATGGAGATACCAGTTATGCCAGCATACCGGTAGCTTCCATCCTACTGACTGATAGCCAAAGTATACTTAGTCAAGCTTATCGAGCATCCGACTGAAAAGAATGAGCTCCTTTGCCAGATCGGCACGACTCAATAAATCAAGGGACGAAGATGTACGACGCCTGTGATACGTGTGAGTACTCGCAGTCCGAGGTTTTTCAATTTCCTCCTCACCCATTCTGATCACTGATTGATCTGGTCTCTGAATCCACAGCAAAGGCACGGCGTTCTTCCCGCCCAACAGCCCGGGGCGGATTATTCGGTTGAAATGGAGAAGGCGGTTGGGATGAAGGAGGTGGTTGAGTAGTATTATTTGGGGGTTCTTTATGTGTATTGACCGGTCGCTTCGAATTGCCGCCTTGATAGAGGGTGGTGACAAGCGCAACTGCGAGTAACGCGCCGGTAAGACCTAACCCTAACAATACGCCCTGCCACGAGCCTGGAGTCGTGATCCTGAGGCTCGCGCACTCGACGTATCCCGGTCCTCAATTTGCCTACCAGAAGAATGAGACTCATCAGCAAGGATAATACCCTAGATAAGGACTACCGTACTGGGTTTCGGCACAGCGAACAGGGGATACAGTAGATGCCGCAAGTGCAAGAACAAGGAGAGCTAAATAGGAATTTGAAGGCATTTTAACTGTGGGAGGCTTAGTAGACGTAAGGACAGATGTATTGGCAGGTCATCAGGATTAACGTTGTGCAGCACAGTCGATTGAGGATTTACTCACCAACCAGTGTCTCGAGAAAAGAAGATGTGAAGCGGAGCCGAAGTCGGGTGCAGGAGGATCGTTCCTGATTCACAATGTACTTCCCTTTTAGTCCGGAAACCTTGGCCCAGTACTAGTCATATCACGCCAGCGGGCACGTTACGATTATACATCACATCAAGCGATCCATTAAACATCAGTACGCCAGGCTCTGCCACTGTGAGCAACGTGCAAAATCGATAGATTTTGATTTCCCGGAGTTGAGATACCTACTTTGTTGGGGGATGCAAGATGCATGGTGCTATGCCTGATGGCATGAAAAATGATTTTGATGTCGCAAGTCCAAGACAGTAGTAGGAGACTGAGACCTGATATTTGCGATCACGTCTAAGTGACAAGAAAGGATTGCAAGTCGAATGAAAACGACTCTATTCTCGGGGCCATCGCCGGGTCTAGGTAATGCAAAAGCCGTCTCGTGTTCTTGCCTGCTACCTCCTGCGGGGTTTCGGTGGACATGAAACCCGCAAGTGACGGTTCAGCCGGATCGAGAAGGTCGATAATTCCGAAGAATTCCTCCTTGCTCTGAGGCACAACAGTGATGTTGTACGCGCGGAGCTCGTTCGCAGTCAATAGCAGACTTCGCAGTTCGAATGAGTTGAACCATGGGTGATGGGAGAGGGCGGAGGGACGTAGGATCCTAGAATAAGTAGCAAAGATGTGTAACGGAGATGGTCGTCACGGTGTCGTCGAAGTCGAGGTCGGTAAGTTAGGCTAGTTACTCGGACATGTTACGCGCTGTGACGCGACTATATCTGAACCAGTTACTCGCCTGAACACGAACGTACGGTAACGGAACCTGGCTGATGCATACAGACTGACCTGACCGTTTGAGGTAGAACCGAGCGAGTGACTCAGTCACACGTACTGCCAGTTCATTACGTTCATTTCTTGCCGGAATTATTTTTCCCGGAAAAGTAACCCAAAGTGAAAACGGACACGTGAACAATCATGATGATTCTGTACTTGTCAACATCGCCAACTTGCCAGCTACTTTCAACCAACATATATGGCCCCACCAAAGGGCACATCACCAGAGACTGCTGCCTACATCGACTTGTTCAAGTCGATTGGCCTCTCCCAGGCCAAAGCATCCGAAGCCGCGAAGAGCGCAAAGGGCGCCGCACTCCTCCAGGATCTAATCGAACGGCACGCACTGAAGGAAGGACGGATAGATGAGAAGCGGGCTGGTCTTGTTGCGGCTCTTGCAGTACAAGGTGCGAAGATCGGGGAGGATGAGCGGGGATACGTCGTCCACACGATCATCGATGGTCGACTTAAAAGCACGGATCAAGTGAACGGTGCGTCTCAACGCCCTCGGAGTAGCCGGTTTCCGATGCGTTTAGCTCACGTCGAGACATACAGCTGCGATAAAGTTCCTTGAGACACATCCGCTGCCTGTAGACGACGTTCAGTTTGATCATGAATGTGGTGTTGGTCAGTTCGCGCCGAAGCTCACTCGTATGACTCATCTCAATGTATAACTCCCAAAGGATTTAGTATTACTCAGGAGGCCCTTTCTAATGCCGTTTCTGAGTTTGTTAACTCGCCCGCTGTCTCGGGTTGGACGGGCATGGGCGCAGCCATCACGGCGCTCAGGATCACGCCAGGGTTGCGCTGGGTAAACCCGCTCGAGATTAAGAATGCGGTCGAGTCCGCGATGACGGATCGGTTTGGCACGAAGGGGGAAGCAAAGCCCAAAGGCAAGGTCAGTTTTGCCTTCCCCCGTTCTGCACTGGTGCCCCGTGCGTGTCGGCCCTACTAATCGTCATTTCGTGTCAGCAGGAACCCAAACCAGCAAAGGCTGCGGAGAAAGAAGTCTCGCTCGCTTCCTTGTCTACCACGCACAACCCCAGATCGGTGTTCGAGGAGGGATTCCTCGGCAAGTTACACAAACCTGGACAGAACCCACAGATTACCCCTGCGTTGCGTGACGCGCACCTCAAGGCAACTGAGGGGTTGGTGCATACGCGCTTTCCGCCAGAGCCAAATGGATACTTGCATATCGGGCACTCCAAGGCCATCTTTATCAATTTTGGGTACGCAGCACATCACGGGGGAAGGTGTTATCTGAGGTACGATGACACCAACCCCGAGGCAGAGGAGGCGGTATACTTTGAGAGTATATTGGAGATAGTGCGTTGGCTGGGCTTTGAACCATGGAAGATCACGTATTCGAGCGACTACTTTGACAAGTTGTATGACCTCGCAGTCGAGCTGATCCGGAGAGATAAAGCCTATGTATGTCATTGCACAGGTGTGTCTCGACTTAATCCTTCCGTTTCCCTTCTCTGATCCGCATAGGGGAGGAAATCCATGCTCATCGAGGTGGAGACGATGGCAGTGTGCGGATCGCGTGCGTACATCGTGGACGGCCAGTTGGAGAGTCTCTCCAGGACTTCGGGAACATGAAAATCGGGAAGTACAAGCCTGGAGAAGCTATCCTACGCATGAAGCAAGACCTCGATGATCCGAACCCACAGATGTGGGATTTGATCGCATATCGCGTTCTCCTCGCGCCGCATCACCGGACTGGAGACAAGTGGAAAATCTACCCTACATATGACTTCACGCACTGCCTGGTCGACAGCTTTGAGAACATTTCGTACGTTGTTTTCATCGTCACCGGCTCTCATCACGTGACCTGGATGTTGTTCGCAGCCACTCGTTATGCACCGTCGAGTTTATTGCCTCCCGCCAGTCGTATGAATGGCTTTGTGACGCTGTAGATGTCTACAAGCCCCGTCAGTCCGAGTATGGTCGTCTTGCCCTTCAGGGCACAATCACCTCAAAACGCAAACTCCTTGCGCTAGTTAAGGAAGGATACGTTCTTGGATGGGACGACCCCCGGTTATACACTCTCATAGCACTACGGCGACGAGGTGTCCCAGCGAGTGCAATCATTTCTTTCGTGGGTGGGCTCGGTGTATCAACAGCAGGCTCAAACATCCAACTCGCGCGATTCGACCAGACAGTCCGCTCGTATCTCGAGAACAACGTCCCGCGGCTACTAATGGTTATCAAGCCACTCAAAGTAACTTTGGAGAACGTGCCCGAGGATTATGTTGTTTTTGTTGAGAAGGCACTTCATCCTAAGGTACCTGCGCTAGGAACGGCAAAGCTACCCTTCACGCGTACTGTTTACATCGACCGGGATGATTTCCGTCTTGAAGACTCCCCGGACTATTTCCGTCTCGCACCAGGGAAGACCGTTGGCCTATTCCAGGCCCCACATCCTATCACCTGTACATCGTACAAAACCGATCCAGCAACAGGCGATGTGACGGAACTCATCTGTCGTCTCGAAGACGGCAGCAACGGGAGTACACCCAAGAAGCCGAAAGCTTTCATCCAGTGGGTAGCGGAGCACGCCGAGAGCGGTAGCCCCGTTCGCGTCGACGAGACGCGCATCTTCCACCGACTCTTCAAGAGCGACAACCCACTTGCAGCTGTGCCGAACTACAAGGCGGACGTCGACCCGAATAGCCTTGAGACGGTCAGGGGCGCGCTCATTGAGGCCGGCTTTTGGACGCTCGCGAAGCGTGCGTTCGGTGAGGCGGTCCGTGAGAGCCACGACCGCACGGAACGCGCACTTGCGGAGAACGCGACGGAAGCGAGGCCTGCGGATCCGGACACGCCGGCGGTGACGAGCGCGCAGCTAGTCGGGAAGGAGTGCGTGCGATTCCAGGGCTTACGGGTCGCGTATTTTGCCCTGGATAATAGGGACGCGCGGATTGCGTGCCTGGATGAGGCGGGCGATGTCCCCGCTGGGCGAAGACAGGGAGATTACTTGGTGCTCAACCGGATTGTGAGCTTGAAGGAGGATTCGGGTAAGTCCGCATGAGAAGTGGCATGGCTTAGATGTACGTAGTCGTATAGCGTACAGTACGGCATAACGATACAACGTGTTGTAAACGAGTATTATGGTCATGCTTCGCAGAGTTGGTTATCTATGTTTGGACATCGGCTAAAGACTCGTGTTATCAATGAACGTAGGTTTGTTAGGAACCATGACCATCCCCTGATCAACTAATTTATGGCTAGCAGGCGGAGTCCCCTCAAGTCTCCCTAGCTTGCTAGCTTGGTGCCTAGTTTGTACCGCGGGGATTGTCGGCACTCACATGAATTTGACAACGCCGCAAATGGACTCCAAACCTCTTAAAGGATTTCCCGCTGTGGATATGCCTGAATTGGTTTCCCGCACTGGCACTCGTGGTTCGGTTTCAGCCAAAATTTTCACTAGTGGATTTGACGGTGCGGTCGTGCCTCTGTACGGTGTACGGTGGAGACCAGTACTAGTATGGAATATCGCTTGCCATTATCGTACCCTCCTGTTTTTTTTCGTCCATCATGCCTGTGGCAACAGTCAAGGACAACTCTCTGCGTTTCTCGTATGAAGATTCCGGACCTCTGGGTGGATTATATACCACTCTCGTGATGGTGCACGGAACTGGCTTTCACTCGGGTAAGTTATTGTGTCCCTCTGGAATTTGGAAACCCAAAAAAATGCGGTATTTGACTGGCTTTTTTTTTTGTCGCACAAATATGTAACAGGGATATTTGGCCCGATGATTCCGTTCGCGGCGGCGAATCGAGTTCGTCTTATATTTGTCAACCGGCGGGACTATCCAGGCTCGACACCTTTATCGGACGCTGAGCTCGCCGAGCTGGGTAGTTCAGATCTGGAGACCCGTGCAAAGGCACTCGCTCAACAGGGTCTCGACATTGGTCTCTTTCTCGCGTGGTTAATCTGCGAGGAGAACATTCCTCCCGTGGTCATTGATCGAGATGGGAAGCAACAAGGAGGTATCGCTCTTGTAGCGTGGTCGCTCGCTCACACCCCATTAGCGGGTTTCCTCGCGCACGCCGACTCGCTTCCGACCGACGCTCTCAGAGCTCTCGGACCCTGTCTCCGTGCGTACTGCATCTTCGGTGAGCACACAAAATTCCAGTCCGCCCCCGCTCTGTTCTCATCCCCGCTTATTCCGCTAGATGCGCCACACTGCTCATTTGGACTTCCGACGCTCAGCAAGTACCACCCCTTGGTTGAACCGACGTATCCGATGGAAGAACGCGTCCCGCGCTTCTACACCTGGGTGTCGACATACTACACACATTCGGATCTCGCTCGCCGGACACGCGACCCAACGCAGCTCGATACCTCCCCTCTGCTTTATCCCGCACCCCAATGTGCTCGTCCCGCAACGCTCGACGCGATCTCTTCGGTATCGCTTGAGGCAGTCTCGTGGCCCGGTCCGATTCAGGGCTCCGAGGCACTGCTCCACGGCATCCCGCTTGGCGTCGCTTTTGAGCAGACGCGACGCATGCTGCTGGATAAAGATGTGGGGAACGTCTTGCCGCGGTGTAAGGTCGTTGTCATTTGGGGCGAGAACACCTTATGGGAGATGGTGGGCGCGGCGTGGGCCGTAGAAAAAGTGTATAAGGAACGTGAGGCCGTTGGGCAGGTGGGGCGCACGCTCGAGGTCGTGGAGATGCCTGGTGCCAATCATTTCGTGCGTCTTGCTCCTTTCCTTGATCAGCCGTTTCGGCTGTATTGAAATGCGCGTTTATGTATAGCCCCATTGGGATGAACCTGAGGCGATGATTCGGTTTTTATCGTCTGTTGTGTAGGGGCACCACTGGTGCCAGCAGATCTCTACTCAAAATTCATGGTGCACTACAGACCAGACGGATGCATTTTATGGAACGGGCCGACTCGATATGTTTATTGTTCTCTGTTTATTTATTTCGTCGTTTGAGTCACTGTGGTTCTTTCACACAGTTGCTGAATATTATAAAGAACTGGGCACCTGTTTGTCGTCACTCTCTAAGCCCAGTCATATTTGCTTGCAATTCACCTCGCTCCGCCTTTTATCTTGGGGTTTTCCCTTGCCTTTTCCGTGTGCGCCGAGACAACCTGATGGCGATGGGTCGGACGATAGGAAGCTCTTCGCCGATTTGCCTCTGTACGGATACCCGGCCCGGGAGCAAACTCAGCACAGTCACTATATTTCCTTTTCGGGTCAACCACAAGCAATCCCCGGCCGAGGACCTATCATCTCCGAGCGTCTTACCGCTCGATGACAGCCCCCACGAAGAAGCCAAGCAGACATGATGCGGAAAATAGCCACAAAGCTTCGTTTTCTCTCCCGAGATCGCGATACATATGCCCCTCTGGTACATGGGATTCCATCCCCTTCTTATTCCACCATGTCGCACCACGCTCCGACTCCAGCTTCAGAGCCTGCATCCCCTGGCATCGGGAAGGACGATGCTGTCTCCATTGATTCTCCTGTTGTCTCCCCAAGAACCTATGATGAACCTATTGTAACTCGAAAGGAGTTATGGAGCTATTATCGTACGTCGCGTTTGTCGTCACGTTTCCCTGGCTTACAGCATTTTGTTATTCCCAGTATATTACAATGGAGACAACGTACGTGCTTATTATCCTGCTCTCTGTTAGGGATAATATTGAGGTTTGAGTGGGTGTGGGTGGTATCTAGGGTGTTGGTCCCAATGGTGAGTCTCCTACGGCATATTATGTAATACAGGGAAAGTAAAGATATACGCACCAAAGGCTACACCATGACCCTCTTCCAGTCTCTCGTTGCTGCCGCGGGTTATGACCCCGTCCGCGGGCCAGGCTCATCCTGTCTAGATTCAGCTGCGTCAGGTAAATGCGTCCTGCCCTGGGGCAGTGGGACCAAGGCGGTGAGCTCCATCGTCTTAATCGCAAACGGGTCCAGTTTTGCGGTACATGATCTTCTACAACTTACCTGTTTTTCACGTTACTTACGTTCTCTTTTAGGTTATGACAATGCTCTTTACAACCGTTGGCTCTATGGCGGATTACGGGACCCTTGGCAGATGGCTGCTTTTGGCAGTGACCCTGATATGTTGGGCAGACCAGTTTGCAACGATGAGCTTGACGTGTAGGTGACCGCATCTTCTGCGTCGATCGAGGTTTCATTCTGAATATCCAAGATAATAGCTGCAAGCCGATGGGGCCTCGCTATGGCCCTATATATGATCGGTTTCATTTCTTATGGTGCCACCCTCGTATTATACGCTGCTAATTTCCCGCGGCTGGCCCGCAATACCCGACATACACGCAATCTCAGGGAGAAGTATGACTGCGGTGAGATATCTGCGGAGGTCTATGAGCGCGAAGAGAGCCTCGAAAAAAATAGAATCAGCAATATTAGCACAGTAGGTGCTTCATTTTCTCCCAATGTTCGTTTCTGTCTATGAGCGATAACGTGATTTGGCAGACTCACAGCAATATCGGTTATGTGGTAACATATGTTCTCAACTTATCGCTCCTGCTATCTCTCAAAGGCAATCCAAGAGTTAACAATTACGTCCTCGTCTTGTGAGATCATACAGATTTACACATAAGACTGATGTATGCTTATGTGAACGTAAGGACAAACGGTTACTGGGTCCTAGTCGGTATTTGGTGGTGTACGTGATTTCCCGCCCTTCTCTCTAGAAAGTTTACCGGTGGGCACTTAGTCATCTACCAGCAACCTCGACCAGGGCCAAAACTACCGAAAGGAGAGAGCTATCTCACGATTGGTTGGAAACAGGTAATTTATCTTGCCTTTCTGCTGACTCGGACCTCATTACTTGATTAGATTTGGGATACCTTGAAACAATACAAGAAAATTCCCTACACATTCATATACTTATTCGCCTATTTCCTTCTCGCAGATGTTGGTATCATTCTCACCATATATATATACGTTAGTGTGAAACTGACGTATTCTTCTGATCTCGACCAGGGCCTGAACACGACCGGTATACTAGTGGTCATTTGTCAGAATGACAAATTCAAGTTCTCGTTTCTGCAGAACACCTATCTCGGTCTTGCTCAGGCAGTTACCTCGACGGCAAGTACGCTCGGATTTCATTATATACAGCGCCATTGGAAGATTAGCACCAAAAATATGGTATAGTCACAACCCCTTTCTCTTTGGGGGACGCTTCAATATTAATGGGTTCAGTTCGTCGTGACAAATGTCGTGACGATCCTGATCTCACTATGGGGTATGATCGGGATCTGGACGAATAAGTTCGGGTAGGATCTCGGCTTATTTCCCTCCTCGCACAGAAAAAGGTGATGAAGAGACTCCACAGATTTCATAACGTCTGGGAGTTCTGGGTGTATAGTGTCGTAGCTGGACTTTTTCAGGCTCCATATTATGCGTTCGCACAGACAATGATGGCGGAGCTCACTCCACCGGGTTTCGACAATATGGTACGTATTACTGTTCCCTCCTTTGACAATATTCGTTAAATTTAATCGGTGGCAAATGCAAGTTCTTCAGCCTTTACGGACTGTCGAACACCGCATCGTCGATGATCGGACCAAACGTAATCCAGGCGATCATAAACAAATCGGGAAACAATTGGGACGGTTTCCCGTTCTTATTTCTTCTCTGCACTTGCGCAAGTCTGGTTATCTGGTTCGCTGTGGATGTGCCGAAAGGACGGCGTGCCGCCGTGCGGTGGGCAGCCGAACAGCGTGCCAGTGGGACGGCGTCCAGCGTTGAGGATTCCGATGGGACAGATATTGATGTGCCCGTGTCCAGCTCAAGGGAGATCTAAAGGTTGGGTTGGACGCGACAATACCTCCTTTTACATAGAGACAAGAGACGAACATGTCGTGCTTCAAGATGTTCCCGGCGTATTTCGCTCTTTGGTGCACTGGCATTGATCCTTTCAACTTTTAGCAGGGTATCATCACTCCACTCCATTCTTTTCCCTCAGAACACCGAGGACAGAACCTGTTTGTCCCTGCGGAGCAGCGTCCAGGTACGGACTAGTCATTAACTTAGTGCCATCATAACGTCCTGCTCGGTTCAATTACCTACGGGTTCGTGACCGCGTGGGTCACCTTCAGTTGTACGCATGCTTTCGCTCTTGCCTATCGTTCATACGAACTGCCCACACGTACAGCTCCCTGCAGTATTCCCTTTTTGTCTCCGAGTCCCATGCACGTAACTTTTTCTCTTACTTTTTGGAAACTTCCATCGCAGCCCTGGTTCACCGACCGGCGATTTCTCCTCGCAGACTACGATCACGTGTTGACTAGAAATTAGAAATGTATTTTTCTAGAATTTTTACAGAATTTTGCTGCCCTATTTTATTTTTGGTGAATTCCTTGAATGCCATACCCCCTCATAGGCCTCATAACCCAGGAGTTGTGACTGAGTGGTACAGTTTGGGTTGTACAAATCATGTCAAGAACTATGACGTGAACGTTCAAGAGATAGCGCCCAACTTTGCATAGCATAGGCCTGCGGTGCCTAGCAGTAACTAGCGCTGCTATTCGAACATTCCTAGGGTTTGTAGTATTCCTCTCCCACCTCCAATGACTGACCCAAAGGACCGTGATGCGCAATCTATGAGCGATCCGGAGCAGGGTCAAGGTAGGGACCTGTCGTTCATCTACAACCACCTCGTCCTCACTCCCTTCTGTAGATGACCACCTTTACCCACCCATTACGATAACTGCCAAGTCAGATCAAGGCCCGCAAGAGTCCAACTTTTCCGATGGTTCTGAAGCTCTCTTCTCTATGTATCTCCGTCAGGCCAAGGAAGAAGACGACAGGATGGCAGACAGTTGGAAAGGGTACGCTGATGGGATGCTTTTCTTCGTGAGTCTTCGCCCTCCCTCCCATTCTTCCCCTATAATGTAGGATATTGTAGACCGGTCTGTTCTCTGCTGCTGTTGCAGCATTGCTCGCAGTGACTGTCCAGGATATTCGCCCAAGTTCGCCGGACATCTCAGCTTTTTATCTCGCCCGTATCAATCAGCAACTTTCTAAGCAATTGAACGAAACCCCAGATCCTATTCCGACGAGTTTATCCAATAACCCTGCTCCATTCTCCGCGCCTACGTCGGCCGTTTGGGTTAACGGGCTTTGGTTCCTGAGCCTCGTTATCAGTTTGACCTGCGCCCTAATGGCCACGTTGTTACAGCAGTGGGCTCGTCGCTATCAAGAGGTCGCATACCCACGGTACAGTCCCTTTAAGCGGGCACGTATTCGCGCGTTCTATTCAGAGGGCGTCGAAAACCTTCATGTTCCCTGGACAGCCGAAGCGTTGCCAACTTTACTCCATATTTCCCTTTTCCTTTTCTTCGCCGGCCTCGCTGTATTTTTGTTCAACGTGCATCTCACTATCTTCGGGGTCGTGACCGCCTGGATGATGATT
>QLOU01003858.1:0-51749 GCA_003313715.1 Russula abietina | reverse complement strand
GGGCATCTGCCCCTTTCCCTTTTGCCCTCTATTATGCTTCCTTTCTTCTACTTCTTCTTCTGGCTTTGTTTTCTTGTATGGGAAAACTCTGCCCTTTTGTTTTGTTGTTGTTGTCTACTTTGTTTCCTTGTATGGGGAAACTCTATGACTTACGTCTTGAGCGGATGCTGCATCCGCTGAAGGGTCCTCAGAATGACCCGCCAATTTTTTTGGAGATTCCTGGGGTCGGGGGGACCCCGATGGTGCCTGGCCGAAGGCCGGCACCCCATTGGTTGCGGCTTGCACCTCCAATTACTGTTTTGGGGGTTTTGGGGGGTGCAGGGTCCGATAGGACCCATTATGTAATATCTGAATTGGCAAAAGGGTGCGGAATATTTTTCTACACATTGTCCAAAAATTACATAATGTGAATGTCGATATTGACTCGGCGATCTGCGGATCTGTCCATTACGTGAATAAATCAGCTCATTAAAGTCAGGTGCAAGGTCCGAGGAGGGTGCGTGGGAAAAGGGGGAGTTGACCAAGTGATTAGTCATATTTTTGTGCATGTTTGGTGAAATTTTCAGGTTGATTGGATAAGGTTGAAAATTGAGCGAAATTGACTTGGTGATATTTACGTTAGATTTACAAGGTGGTTGGAATTGGCTGAAAGTTTTTGGGTGGATTGTTGGCATGAGTGTGAAGATTTTTTGTGCTGGGAAGAAAGGTGAGAAGTGATTTGGTGAGGCTTGCACCAGCAATTAGTAGATTAATAAATGTAAGAGTATTTTAAAGTGCAAGGTGGAATGGGATGTATTATGTAATATGTGAATTGGCAAAAAGGTGGGAAATACGTTGTTACATGCTGTGAAAAAATTACATAATGTAAATGTTGATATTGACTTGGGGATTTGCAGATCTTTCTATTATATGAATAAATTAGCTCATTAAAGTCAGGTGCAGGGTTGGAGGAGGATGCATGGGAAAAAGGAGAGTTGACCAAGTGATTAGCCATATTTTTGTGCAGGTTTGGTGAAAATTTCAGATGAATTGGATAAGGTTGAAAATTGAGTGAAATTGAGTTGGTGATATTTATGTGAAATGTAGGATTCATTACAAGATAATTGGAATTGGCTGAAAAGTTTTGGGTGGATTGTTGATATAAAAGGGAAGATTTTTTGTGCTGAAAAGAAAGGTGAAATGTGATTTTCTGAGGCTTGCACCAGAAATTAGTAGATTAATAATTATAAAAGAATTTTAAAGTGGAAGGTGGGATGGGAGATATTATATAATATGTGAATTGGCAAAAAGGAGGAAAATATAATTGTATATGTTGTGAAAAGATTATGTAATATGAAAGTTGATATTGACTTGGCGATCAGCAGATCTTTGAATAATATGAATAAATTGGCTAATTAAAGTGAGGTGCAAGGACAAAGAAGGATGGGTGGGAAAAAAAAGAGTTTCGGACATGAATTGTAAAATTTTTGTGGATGGTTGGTGAAAATTTGAAATTAATTGGATAAGATTGAAAATAGAATAAAAATGAGTTGGTAATATTTACAAGTAGATAGAAGATGTATTATAAGGTTGTTGGAATTGGTAGAAAATTTGAGAATGGATTGTTGGGATGAAAAGAAAGATTATTGTAATTGAAAAAAAGGAGAAATGTGATTGGTTGGGGCTTGGAGTAGAAATTAGAAATTAGATATATTATATAGTATTTGAAGGTGGAAGGTGGAATGGGAGAAATTATATAAAAAGAGAATTGGCAAAAAGGATTTAAAAATATTTGTGAATATTATTTGAAAATTATATAAAGTAAAAGTGAAAATTGATGTGACTGTAAAGGAAAAATAAAATAAAATAAAAAAATAAGGTATTAAAGTGAAGTGCAAGGTAAAATGAAAATATGTGGAAAAAAAAGAAATTATAAAAAAGAAAAGTTATATATTTGTGTATGTTTTCTGAAAATTTGAAATTGATTGAATAAGATTGAAAAATAAAAAAGAAAAGGAATAAAAAAGAAAATAGAGTGAGGGTTTGGGATTATATTGAAAGAATAAATAAGGAAATTAAAGTAAAGTGTAAGATGTAAGGATAAATAAGAAAGTATGGGAAAAAAAGAGTTATGGGAAAGAATTGGAAAATATTATGAAAATTTGTAGAAAAAAAGATATGGAAGAAATATAAAGTTAAGTGGATATTAAAAAAGAGATAGTTGTATGATAGGAGATATAAGAGTAAATATGAAAAAGTTGAAGAAAAAGAAAATAAATAAAACCGCTAAATGAAAAGGAAAAAAAAAAGGAAAGTGATGGAAAGGGGTTAAAAAGGTGAAAAAAAAAGAAAAAAAGAAAAAGAAAAAAGACAAAGAGTTGAATGTAAAAGAAGACAGAAAAGGAAAAAAGGGTTTAAAACACGGTGGAATGTTGCGCGAGGGAGGATAGAGCCTATTCACATTCGGTCGCGTCGGATGCCCCATCCGACCCGACCTCCTCCTTCCAAAACCGCCCGCCGACCCACCCCGCCGTGGGAATTTTCTCCAGGGGGGCGTGGGAATCTCACGGGCGCTTAATTGCCTTTTTGGGACGCCCCCCCACCTCCCGTGTCGGTCGGGCGCTCCCTTTCTCTTCCTCCTGCCAGGACATCCGATGGAGAGGAGGGCCGTGGGGTCCCGACCGTCGTGGGAAAAAAGGAGGCGTGGCAGGGTCGGATGGAAGAATCGTGCCTGACGACGGAAGATCGTCGATCATGGGAATTTTCCAAAGGGGGCGTACGAAGCAGGTCCAAAAAAAAAACCCGATCGAGGCGTGGGAATTTCATGGGCGCTTAATTGCCTTTTTGGGATGCAGATCATCAATTGTGGGAATTTTCCAAAGGGGGCATACAAAGCAGGTCCAAAAAAAAACCCGATCGAGGCGTGGGAATTTCATGGGCGCTTAATTGCCTTTTTGGGATGCATCTCCCCCCCACCTCGTGTGCCCGTCAGACCTTGCCGGTCGGGCACTCGCTTTCTCTTCATCCCACCAGGGCACCCAATGGGAAGGAGGGCCGATGGTGCGGTCCCAACCATCATGGGAAAAAAGGGGGCGTGGCAGGGTCGGATGGAAAAATTGTGCCTGACGACGAAGAATCATCGACTGTGGAAATTTTCCAAAGGGAGCATATAAAGCAGGTCCAAGAAAAAGACCCGATCGGGGCATGGGAATTTCATGGGCACTTAATTGCCTTTTTGGGATGCAGATCATCGATTGTGGGAATTTTCCAAAGGGGGCATACGAAGCAGGTCCAAAAAAAAGACCCGATCAAGGCGTGGGAATTTCATGGGCGCTTAATTGCCTTTTTGGGATGCACCCCCTTTCGACCATCCTCGCACAAAAGTCGGGCATTCAATTTCCCGATCATGCCAAGGCGGCACCCGATTAAAGGGTGGTGGTGCAGGTGGAGGGTCCTGACTGTGGGAATTTTCTAAAGGGGGTGGGGGCATGTGGGAATTTTCAGGGTGCTTGTATTGGTATGGCTCCCCTCGAATCATCTCTTATATGGGTGTCGGATGCTCGATTTCTCGATCGTGCCAGGATGGCACCTAATTAGAGGTGAGAGGGGGGTGGGTGGGTCCCAACCATGGAAAAGGGGGGCATAGGAGAGTCAGATGTCCCATTTAATCTTGCATTTTTTTTACAAATTATAAGGGGTGTGGAAAATCATCCTTTAGAGTCAGATGTTCTATTTATTCTCGCACTTCTTTTTTAAATTCTGTGAGGGATCATCAATCATGGGAATTTTCTGAAAAAGATGTAAGAAATTTATTCTAGGCCTCAAAGCAGGTCCAAAAAATTGATCTGACCGAGATCTCTGGCTATAGGAAAGGAAGGCATGGAAAATCACCCTTCAGAGTTGGATGCTTCATCTAATCTTGCATTTTTTTTTAAAAATTATGTTAAAGTCTTGATAGAAAATCATCGACTGTGGGAATTTTGTCGAATGCTCCATCCAGCCTCACCTTTTTCTTTTTTCCAAATTATACTAAAGCGTTCAACAGTGAATTATTGACTATGGGAACTTTCTAAAACAAGATGTGGAAAATTACCCTTTAGAGTCGAATGCTCCATCTGACCTCTTACTTTTTTTTTTTTTTTTTTCCAAATTATGCCAAAGCGTCCAACAGGGAATTATTGACCATGGGAATTTTCTAAAATAAGTGGAAAATTACCCTTTAGAGTCAGATGTACCATCCAACCTTACACTTTTCTTTTTTCAAATCATGCCAAAGCATCCAATAGAGAATTATCAACTGTAGAAATTTTTCCAAAAGATATGGAAAATCACCTTTTAGAATTGAATGCTCCATTTAACCTCACATCCTTTTTTTCAAATTGTGCCAAAGTCTCAATGAGAAATTATCGACTGTGGGAAAAATTACCCTTCAGAGTTGGATGCTCCATTCGGCCTCACCTTTTTTTTTTCAAATTACATCAAAGTATCCAATAGAGAATTATTGATTGTGTACTCACAAGCTTTTACAAGCTTAACAAGTATGATAAGTATATAAAATTCAAAATAAACTAATACATCTAAATTCTATTTTAAAAACTTGTTACTGTGGTGATCGATGTAAGAGTTAATGAAATATGAGAGAAATGCATCCAGGAAGTCAGAAAAATGGAAATTCTCAGATAGGACAGAAGGTTCATAAATGGGAAGGAGATGTGCTGCCCTTACAATGCAGTCAAGGGAAATAATGGATACTAGGCAACAATTATTGCCCTAATATTCTGATTGAACCACCCACATCCCTGTATTCTCATCTAGTTTGTCCACCCTGAACTTGAGAGAGAAAAGCAAGCATGCACGGCCGATCACCATATCTGGCATCCCATCAAGTGTTGTATTAAGTGTAACAAATACGGTATCATAGCAGGCATATTCTTCACACCAGTTAGAATTTGAACAGTTACACTTACAGTACATTTCACCAGCATTACAGAGATTACTTGATGCATAAAAGTGGGCTATTGTAAAATGAAAAACGAAAATGGTGCTGTTATATAATGGACGATTATCAAGCAGAACATCTCTTGATGATGTTCTCTTGACTTGTTTGTATAAAAACTGTTGTAAAAGCTTCACAAATTGGGGTTCTTAGATATGATTTGCAAGAGCATTGATAGTGTGGGAATAGCCTCGAGCTAAAGGCATCAATTGGCGTAATAAAGCTTGTACAATATATAGTATGGAACTATTATTGGACAGGAATCTTGAGCACAGGTTTGTTGATCGGATTATAGATTGATCATATCATTGATGCTCTCAAGCATCTGATGAACCTTAAGGCTGTGTTGCAGTTGTGTTTTGGTCTTCATAGCCTTGCTGATGTACAATAGTAGGGTTTGATTGTGGCTTGATAATTTGCATAAATTTGTTGATACCTGTACTTGTAAAGTAGTATTTAAGGGGTGTCAACTTGGCCCAGCATCAGGAAAACCTAAAACTACTTATTTTGTCTTAACTTGTCTTAAATAGCATATTAAGTAAATTTAAGTAAAATATAATTAAGACAGTTGTTACTTAAATTCAGTAGAGTCGCGTTCTGAAAATGTATTTAATATATTTAAATTCAGTACTTTAGGAAACTAAGCCCCTTTCAGAAAATCAAAATTTTCATGAAAATGATATACTTCAATTACCAAACTAGATAATAAAATAAGATGTATAAGCACACTAAGGATTCAAGCCATTTCAGGGAATTAAAGTTTCATAAAAATAATATATTTCAAAATCTAAAATACAAATACAAATAAAGTAACTACATCTACACCTATGTATTAGACAGTTCGCAGCAATGACAGTGGTTTATTTGTGATGAAGGATGTTAAGGATGATAGCGTGGAGATGTGGAGTCAACGACATACATCCTGTGACTCCTGTCACCGTCCGTCACCCCCGTGTGGGCTTCCAAACATGCGTGCCAAGGATCGCATGCACTGTTGGTCTCCCTGCACCAACACTCACTACACATCCAAGTTCACAATCATCCTATATAGAGTCTCTTGCTGACAAATTTGTGCAACGAGAAGGTGATCATTACTACATTATCAAGAGCATTCAGTGGTAAGACAAAACTGGTGGTATGGGAAGACGCTTTATGGGAAAGTCCAATTGTCATTGTGCTGGATAATGGTGTGCCGTGCAAGGGAGTCAAGGGAGTTGATCATATAACATGCATGGGACCAAAAGCAATGGGATTCGACTGGAGACAATGATCAGGGTGGTAGCATGCACTAGAACACGATTGTAACTCACACGCAGAACCCGTCCACAAGGCCAAGCTTAGCAACAGCATCGGTGTGAGGAGCACAACATTCAAGAGGGCGATGGCCATGCCGCTGCCGGTGAGTGGATAACGCATGCTCCATGCTCCACACATTGACAACAAGGATAACACTTTTGATGTGCGGCTCATCCTGCCGAAACAAGATTTTGCTCCTTGTTCTTTATCGTGCATGTGTACCACTTTGCGAAATTGCTTGTCACATTTACACCTACTCTATGGGAGTAAGTAAAGTCAAGGAAAAGGGAAACATAACTTCCTTCAGAAATTGAGTCTTGTCGCAAGAGTTAGCTCAATGAAAGGAAGTTTTGGGAAGTCAAGTCCTGGACTATCGAAAGCCCAAAGGCAGAGATGTTTACCTCAGGCCCAGTATTTTCCCGCACAGTTGAGATTCAGGTGGATCAGCCAGTTGCATGGGTAAGCGGAAGTGGGTAAGGGGTAAAGAGGTGGAGAATATACAAACCATGTCGGCAACGTTGATGAGCAGTGCATGCAGCAGCGTGCAGGATAGCGGACCAACGAGGCCGAGGGTCACCGGACCGGGGATGCCTAGGAGAGTAGAAGTTAGCGACCAAAAGTGTCGGGTGGAACTCCGAAAGCTCTGCCAGTCGGTCGGACCCGAAGTGTGGTCAAATAACGTACCAAGCGAGACAGCGCCTCATCAGATCATGAGTCGGAATTACATCTATAGTCAGACGTCACTTACGAGAAGAACAAGAGTGTTGGATAGTAGGGTCGAGTCATAGCAGGGGAAAGCGGTCAGATGATCGGGACAGGTGACCAGAGGCCAGGGCAGTCTTTTTGTGTCAAGTCAGGCGTTGAAAGTGAAGGGCAGGAAGGACAAGGCGTCGGAAAGTCATTGGACGAAGGAGAATCGGTTGGAGAATGCACAAGATGGCGAGGAAAGGCCTTGCCATATTGTACAGCGTCAGGAAGACAGTCGGTAGCGAGTATATAAAGGAAGAGATAGCATATGACATGGGCGAATAATAATCATTCCTAGTTTGATGGACGATTCATCTCAGACAACAGGTCTCTCTTTAGTACCCAAGAGTCACCATTCATCCCCTACCTCTTCTCTTTCATTCTCTTCTCATTCTCTCTCTTATCAGCAGCACGTTCCAGACAGTGATCAAGACAAGTGTGTGACTCCATCAGTTCCAGGAAGCTCAGGCAGCATATCTAGCATATCTTAGGTGGCAGCGGATGAGCGACAGTCCGACAGGTAGCAACAGTCTAGGCAGTCTAGACTACTTCTCAGGTTCTTAGGCGACATATACAGCGTTATTATTTGGTTTAGTATTCAGGCTAGGAGGCATTTCGACTACGGCTAGACTTACTAACTTTCTGAATCCAACACAAGCCACAAGTCGCATTTCTGACAGGCAGAACATCGATCGGATGCGTTTCTGATCCTCCGACTTTCCTAACGATCTTAGATTATTGGGGGTTTGTCTTCCTAGACAGCCTTACTTTCGATCCCTCTCCTCTTCCCATTGCTCTTTCTGTCTTTCTTAGGACTCTCTGGACGACATAGGAGATCTTTGTATCTTGTGATTTCTCTTTCCTCTCGACACACACCCTTTTTCAGTTCTCTCCCTCTCTGCTTTGATCCCTATCTCTCTCTCATAGACTCTCCCCCAATGCGCTAGGCGACTTGTATGCTTATCAACGTGTTGGAATCCTTGTACAAGTGGAGCATGGTGCCTATTGAACCAATGGCCATCACAAAACTGGGCATAGGAGAGGAAAAAAATACGGCCAAAGTTGTGTGGGATCATGACAGAGTGCAAGCAGAGGGAGCAATATTTGAAGACAGAGGCTGGGATTGCAGAAGAGCATTAAAGTTCAACATTCGACTCACATATAACATATGATGTGTGATGTGTCGTTGTGGTCGATGGTTGGACTTAGCGGAATTTTCAAGTTACTGTAATTAATATCTAGCAGCTTTCCCTTCAGTGCAATCAATATATTTTTCCTGAATCCCAAGACATCTCATTTGATGTTTTTCTTACAGCTCGCCACCTTCACATATACTTCTCAGGAGCCAAGCCTACTAGCACGAATGCAAGATTGATAAGAGCCAGTCAAACGAGTCACCAACTCACCATTGACTATATTCTCCTCTTTCTTATCACCTTCTCTAACGCCGACAGCAATCATATCCATATTAGTCACTGCACCATCTCCATCCCTTCCTCCTCTGCTCCATTGCAAATTCCATTATAGATGGTGGTGGCAACACTGTCTGCTGTCACTGTCTTCTAGATTGGTGCTTCAGTCACACTAGGACACTCTCCAGTGTCTCGATGTCCTCCATCTATATAGATTCTAAGAGCTGTGAGTTTTTAAATTAGCTGCATGCAACGAGACTTAATATTACTCCACAGATCTCACCAGCAAATATTTCTTACCCAGGTTACCATCAATGACCTCAGCTTGATGGAATCCGAGCCATTTATTGAACAACCACCTTCTCTCTCATGATGGACGAGTCATACACGGTGGCATCATTAACAGTGCCTCTGCCTATCTACCCACAATCTGGATATCAAGCTTCAATACAGCCAAAAGGTATGTGCCATGCTTCACTAGCCACCCCATCCTACTGACAACTACTCAAATCTGCCTGTAATCCATACACTAGGGAGACAATGTCATGTTGCTCTATTCAATCCAAGTTCTCTGAGTCGATATGCACATCTGTACATAGGCAAATGACGCCGCGTCACCTACACACAAGTCCTCAATAGAGGTCCTCTTAAGCTGAAGGTGTGTCTGCTGACCCTTTGCATGTATAAACACACTGGAAAGCTCTTAGCTGGGTTGCGATGAACCCACATTCTTTACAGGTTTACAGGTCCCTTGGGAAAGCACCCTTGTACAGGAAGGACGATGCCACACCTACACACACGCCTACTGCCATACAAAGGCATCACACATGCATTGTGACCTGGCCAGATTTGTGTAGTTGATCATCCCTCTGGGCCTTTCCGCGTGTGTCAGAGAGCATAAGGTGGAATTTATTTCCACTTTGACCCAAGCACACCTAAAATCGCCTGACACAGAAGTCCTTGAACGCTATGTCGCCACACCTCCCTCCTCCCTTTCCTTTTCATGACTGACACATGATCCACCCACAGGGACGCACCTATGACAACCGCTAACTCACAGGGATCGGCATCATCCTTCCCCTTTTCCATGCACCACACCTTTCTGCTCTCCAATATGCTAAATATCCACATGATACGCTCTGTGAGGCGTTCAGGTGATAACCAGTTTTGTGTTCGATTGTACAAGACTGGTTTGATTGTTGAGTGACTTGGGTTGACCGTAACATGGGCACTCAATTCTATAGACTTCAATTACTGCTTTGAGAAGCCTTCTAGAAGACACGACAAGTGTGTTCTCAGTTTCTTGTTAAGTACCGCTTTATTACTAAGCATGGGAAAGGATTGTGATTTAAAAGGTTATAGAAGTGGTTTGAGAGCGTTGAGTGGACAAGAAGATGTTAAGAAGCACAGAATAAGATTCTAGAGAAGTCTGGAGCTTCTCCAGTAGCAATTACAGGGCTATTTATACTTGAAACAAACGAAATCTATCAAGCAAAGCCAAACAGGGCCAAAAGTGCGATATTGTGGACACCTCTACTCACTCCCTTTTGCGTTTTGGACATATCTCCACCATAGAGCTCACCATTCCTCCTATAGCAAGTGGTGATGTCTTGGAAAGCATTCTTGAGTGTGTATAGTAATGAAATGCAAAGTCGAATGGCTTTGTGGACTTTAAGAAAACTCTTTGCGAATCAGAGGTGGTTCCCTTTTGTCGTTGCTAAACTTGTAACAGGATTCTGCAAATTAGAAGTCCTTGTTTCGTGCAGCAACAACTTGGTCAACGAAGTTATTTTGTAACATATTAAGTAATTGTTCGGAATCAAGATGCAGATAGACAGATCTCTCAGACGTGTATAGTAATGGAAACACAAAGCAGACATTTTGAGGCACACTGTATCGTAAAGCAGATGATGTGTAAAGTAGCGGGCAATAAGGCGAGTGAGAATGGCATCGTATAGTAGCAAACAGAGACGAATGTGGACAAGAACTGGGTGATGGACAGACCGTTCATCACACAGTTCTAATTGGAACTCGTTACTAAAGATCCAACAGGTCTGAATCTAGAGCATATGGTCGACGAGTTACTATATCAGTTCATGAGTCAACACAATTGCACATAGCGAGAGCAGAATCAAACAGAGAACAGAATAGTCGTATCTGTCCAGCAAACATGCTTTGGTAAACAGTCAAGGCCCTTTTGTCCAGTGACTCACTGTCCGGTAACACCGCACTACCAGTGGTCTACTACTCCCACACTTGCTTGATAATGCCAAGTGTCGCTCTTTCTTCTCACTCCCATTGCCCTCATCATCAAGCACATGACATGGGCCACCACCACCACCACCAGTACTGCCTGTCCCCATGCCTCCTGTCTCTGTTGCCCCAACTCCCGCAGGTGACCGCAGCATGCTACTTTGCAGCATTCAGATTGGTACTCACTGTATCACCTTGTTACCAGCCTCAAGTGCAACCATCATGCCGACACTTCTCCTTTCCTCCTGCTCATGGACTGTTCAAGTTTTCCAACGACATACATACCAACATACAACTGTTGATATGTCCGAAGGAAAGCTGATGGAGTCTGCGTCAATTATGTGCCAGATGGTGAATCATCTGAGTTGCTTTATGTATCACCTGGAAACTAGCTTTGGTTCAGTTCATATCCCCCGTTGCGTTGATCATGTTGATGTTACAATGATATTGGTCATGTGTTCCCTGACTCATGTGAATGTATGCCCTTCTTGTGGACGAGACATGTGACGACCTTTGGTGATATTTCCTTTATTGTATTCTGGGCACACACTCCTCAACTGGTTTGAGAATGTTATGAGTGACTGTAGTGTGTCCACCTTCTGGACGTTGTGGTGAGACAGCACCTAGGCATGAGTGGCCCTTTATCTATTTTATTTCTATTTTACTTCTATTGCGCCTTACTTCCTTCTTATTATGGTAGTTAGTTCCCACTTCCATTCTGGATAGTGTAGTAGGCGTAGGTTAGGTTTACTGCTCCTATAACTTGACCTCTTTGTCCTCCCCTCACTATTCTGTTACCTGAGTTGTCCTAGAGGCCTCAGGGCTCTGAAGATAGTGTGTGAGTGTCGTGTGCCTTCGAGCCGGCCTCACTTGTGGTTAGAGTCAGGTTTATATTCCCATCTTTTACTGTGAGTGCCCTGAGAAGGGCACTCTGAGGCGCTTCCTATCTTTCAGCTCATCCCCACTGCGAGAGCATCCGCAGCCTGGGCAGCAGCTTCTGACAGACGTTGATGTGCCTACAATGTCCTGTATCTACTTGCTGCTGAACTCTGGCGCTGCCTAGTATGGTCCGGTGGGGTCCTCCAACGATGGCCCTAGCCTGGGGGAACTTCTCCAATGCTTCCTGAGTGACGCCGAAGCTTTTTACCGCCGGGCGCACGTGACAAGAGGGGAAATAAAAGAGATGAGCGGGAAATGAGTGAGGAGCATCCAAAACTTTTGCTGACTAAGCGGCAAGGCTCTCCGATGCAAGGGGAGACCTCCTAAAGAAAGCTCCGAACAGAAGAAAAGGAAGGGAAGGGGGAAATCATCTGCTAGTTGTCTTTTTCTGTATCTACACAAGGGTGCTCTTAAATACTGTTTGCACAAGTCCCAGTGCTTCGGTGCCTCTCCGGCGCTCTGGCGCCGCTTAGTAGCCTCCCTGACCATGCCCTAACACCGCCCTGATGCCGCTCTGACACTGCCCTGACTCCAACTTTGCCGGAAAACACCCTATTCCGCCGATACAACCTCTGTTGTATCTCCCGTGCGTGGCCAACGCTGGGCCTGTTCCTTCTGCAATTTGGGGAGTTAGTTTGGTCACTGGGGGCCGCTGGATCGGCCCGACGCCGCTGCACTTCACCGCTTTAGGGTAGGCTTGAGTTGTACTTCAGTGATAGGATATTTGGCCATACTTCTAGGTCGTCTTCTGGTGTTTTTCCTGTCGCTCTGGAGTGCTGAATGCTTCTGCCTGTCAGTCTGACCACTGTGGCCGATCCATCGGCCTGATCTGGCGCCGCTTTGCCGCTTTCCCACGCTCAGACAGATACCTAGTGTATCAATGTGTTGTTGGGGATGTCATGCTGCATCCAAATGTCCCGCCCTTGGTCCTGCCTGCTGAAACATCACATCCCGAAGACAATGTCCATTGAAATCGACAGTCAGTAGACTGTTACATGGGGCTCACTACAGACCAAGGCACGTGTGTAAGCCAAGAACCAAGCTTGCCCCTAATGGGAGAGGACAACAACAATAACAACGAGAGCTTCAGAGAGGTGACTGGTCATGTGGAACCTATGCCAAACATCCAGGTTGTGCACTTGAAAGAGTATCATGTCAGGTCACTGTACCCATATAATAGGATTTGCATGCAGCGGCCCTATAATGTAGCTTATTATATTACAATTACCTTTAGTTTGCTTAATTCTACTTATAGTATGTGCTTTGTCTTGATTGCCTTAAAATTACTTTAACATTAAAATTATTAAGTCAGTCTAAGAAAAATTTGAGTTCTTAGTTTCTCTTAGCTGTCTTAATGCAAAGTCAAGTAGATTTGGGTTTTTCTGATGCAGTAGCAGCAAGTTGAGTCTCCTATCTCAATATCACTATTCTGCCCTCTAGGTTTTCAAAAGTTGCAATTGCATCTTTTGAAGGCCTAAGCTCTTGCCTGCCACTTAAAGAAAGGTCTTAACGTTGAAGCGTTAAAGGCAGGAACTCTCTATCTAAAAGTGTTCTAAGTCACAATAGAACTTAGCTCTCCTTTTATATATTAAACGTGACCACTCAGAAGCCAGACTGCTATGTCTTTCCTTTTTTGTCTCCTACTATACAAGGTTGTCTTCATTTGTTTTGCTACATTACAATGCCGTCTTTCCCATTTTGTACAACTGTTTCACAATACTGTATACCTCAAGAAGCCCAAGTTACTGTCTGTTACATTACAAGACCGTTGTCTCGTTGATTTGTTACTATACATGTCTGGGAGTTCCGTTACAACTTGCACCAATACTAGCCCCTACCAAAGATAGTGATTCCAGGTTCAGAGTACAAACCATCTTTGATAGGTTTAGTTTGGATATTATATGCTTCTGAACTGTTTTGTATGACATCCCACTTCCTACAGAAGGAAACCTGGGCCCTATGGTGCAGATATGTCTAAAATGCGAAAGAGAATGAGTAGAGGCGTCCACAATATCGCGTTTTTGGCCCTATTTGACTTTGCCTGATGGGTTTCATTCGTTTTGAGTATAAATAGCCCTGTAATTACAACCAGAGAAGCCCTAAGCTTCTCTTGAATCTTATTCTGTGCTTCTTAATATCTTCAAACATCTTCTCCCATATTCCTAAGTCCATACAAACCACAATTCACTCCCATGCTTATTATAAGTAGTACTTAACAAGAACTTAGAAGAATGCGTTGTCGTATCTTTTAGAAGGCTTCTCAAAGCAGTTATCAAAGTCTATAGACCTATTAAAGCTTGATCAACAACTGTTGGTGGAAGTGAATTTATTTCTGCTACAATTGATATAGTACAACTCCTCTCAAATGCAGTAAAAGTAGATAAACAGCTTAAAGGAAGAGTGCCAGATATCTTTGATAGAGACTAAACAAAGACCCAGAAATTCATGAACAGCTTCGACATTTTCTGGATGACCAATGAAGACAACAATGTAATGAAGATCCCATACAAAAGAAGTATCTTCTTTTTAGGGCTTCTAAGTGAACCAAAGGTGGACGATTGGATCAATGACCAAGCTTGTATTCTTCGAGAGAAAACTACTAGGTTAAGTGATCCAGTTGCGAAAACTCACAATAGTTTGTGGACAGATCTTAGAGATACATTCACACATGCCTTTGTATATACAGGGGAAATAGAACAGGCAAAGGCAGATTTAGCGAAGGAGAAGACATCAATAACTACATTACTAAATTCAAAAACCTACTTCACAAAGCTGCTATTCCCCAATTAGACATTAGAGTAATGGATGATTTCACTAATGGCCTTAAGAAATGGCTTCACAAGAAAATTCTGAGAAAATATGACTGGCCAACAACTCTTGATAAATGGGAAGAAGCAGCACGAAGACAAGTGAGATATAACAATGTCTTTAAAGCCTCAATGGAAAATAAAGGAAATTACCATTTGAGTACTCGGTGTTCTAAATGGCAAGAACTTGCCCAAAGAACACTCAAATCCGGAAACAAGAAAAATGATTATGTTTCCATGGAAGTCAATGCAGCCTCAGTAAAAAAGACTGCATCTCTTAAAGACCCCGAGAAACTCTGAATGCAAAAAGAAGGATGATGCTTCAAATGTAAGAAGCAAGGACACATCAAACGAGATTGTTTTGATTGGAAAGGGAAGACAGCCAACAAACCACCGCCTTACAAATCTAAGGCCCGATCTACAATCATGGAGCCAATTAAGGAAGAGAACGAAGGTCCTCAAAATCTTAAAGATCTTGCACAGCAAGTGGCTACGTTGGGAGAGAAACAGAAGAAAGATTTGTTTGGAATTCTGATGAAGGAGGAACCAGATTTTTAAAAACACCTGCATCTATGGTCATGGCACAGGTGTTAACAATATGTCGAATTGCTTCTGCCAGGCGCAAAGCCCTTACAATACAATTACTTCTTATGACGACATGAAAGACCAAAACTGCTCTAATTAATAGTGGAGCAACAGAAAATTTCTTAGATCCAAGAACAATTGTCTGGTTACAACTTTCCACTTCTAAATTGGAACAATCAAGAGTCATTCATAATATCGACGGAATAAACAATAAGGCAGGATAAATTATTTGAAAAACACGACTTAAGGTCACTTTTGGAAATACCACTGCTGACTTAGATTTCTTCATCACCGACCTAGGTCAAGATCGAGCTATACTGGGTTTTCCCTTTCTCCATAAGTTTAATCCAGAAATACAATGGAACACTGGGAAAATCAATTTGGGAAAATAAGTACAAATCACTCCTATTCAGATTATGAAACACTGATGGCATGTATGGAAAAATGATAGTCGCTATATCCCTGAAGAATCACTTAAAAGAGTCACTTTTGCACAACAATAGGCCGCTGCTATTAATAAGGATAAAAACAAACTTCAAGAGAAACAACTGCCTCAGAAATACCAGAGTTATCAAAAGGTGTTTTCCAAACAAGAGGCAGAACATTTACCTCCTTCTAGAGTTGAAAACATGACTATTACCTTTAAAGAAGGAGCACCGGAACAACTGGACTGCAATGTGTACCAATTAACAAAACAAGAATTGAAGGTCCTTAATTAAACACTTGAGAAAGATTCAAAGAAGAGATACATTCAACATGGAACATCATTCTATGTATCACCAGTTTTCTTCGTTCCAAAGAAGGATAATAATAAGGAACTTTGGATGGCCATTGATTACCAAAAACTGAATGACTTAACCCACAAGAACTTCTATCCCCTTTCCAACTTACGAATGGAGTTGGAAAAGTTATCAAAACACAAACTATTTTCAAAGTTTGATGTACGAGCAGGCTACAATAATATTTGCATTACACTAGAAGATCAACACAAAGTCACCTTTAAAACCCCAATAGGAACCTTTATTCCCACAGTAATGACCTTTGGATTTTGCAATGCCCCATCAATTTTTCAAAGAGCAATGAATTGAGACCTAGGACTCCTGAAGCAAAAATACCTCAACAACTTTGCTAATTACATGGATAATGTTGCCATTGGGACAGATGATACTTCCGAAGGGAGAACCCTTCATGAAGAAATAGTGCACGAATTCCTCAACATTCTTGAAACCCATTTATATTTCCTTAAAGTGTCCAAATGTGAGTTTGAGAAAATTAATATTGAATTCCTTGGCTTTCAAGTTGAAAAAGGAACAATACAGGTTGACCCTAGCAAAATAGGGGAGATTAGTGACTGGCCTAGAGAACTTCATTCCGTTAAACAAGTTCTCCAAATTCTTGGAGTTCTTGAATATCAACGAGCATTTATTAAAGACTACGCTCAATTGACAAAATCTCTTCACAATTTTTTAAAGAAAGACCACAAGTTTAAATGGACCAAAGAATATAGAGAAGCCCTAGATTTTCTAATTGGAAGTATTACTAAAGACCCAATTCTAGTGGCCCTAAATGAACATCAACCCTTTAAACTGGAAACAGATGCCTCAGCATATGTGGTTGAAGCCACACTTTTCCAAAAAGACACTAGGAGCAAATGACAAGCCATTGGATATGCATCCAAAACTCTTAATTCAGCAGAAAGGAACTATGATATCTGAAACTGACAATTTTTAGGACTCATCTTTGAACTAACCTACTGAAGACACTTATTGTGTGAAACTAAACAACGCATTCAAGTCTTTATAGACCATGCCAATCTATTACATTATTGACACCCTCAACGAATTAATAAAAGAGTGGCACATTATATTCTCACTTTAACTAACTACAATATCCATTTTCAGCATCGCCCTGGACCACAAAATAGGGCTGATGCTTTATCAAGAAGACCAGACTACAATGATGGAAGGGAAGACAATGCAGAAATAACTGCCTTACTACCATACTTATTTGGTGAAAACATTCACTCAACAGCTTTAGATAGTTTTATAGAAGAGTTTTACGAACAAGAAAATGTCTTATTTAAGAAAGAAGCTCAAATTTATGGATGGGAACAACAAGAAGGAAAGTGGCTCAAAAATGGCAGGTTGGCAGTCCGATCAGACAACATTAAAGTTTAAATTCTTAAAAAATATCACAATTATCCTACTGCTGGACATCCTAGAGCTGCCACTACAAATTTTTCTATTTAAACAAGATACTAGTGGCCTAGATTAAAATAATGGGTCCAACAATATGTAAAAGGATGTGGAATTTGTCAACAGAACAAGGCCAATACTCAATCTTTAAAACCCCCTTTATTTCCAATTACTCCAAAGAAAGAAGCCCATCCTTTTGAAGTAATTGCAATGGACTGGATAATAAAATTACCCCCTTCAAATGGATACAACTCCATTCTTACTATCATCGATCATGACTGTTCTAAAGTGGTACTCTTCTTTCCATATAAAAAAAATATAAAAACAAAAAAACTAGCCAAACTTTATTTCAATCGGATCTTTCCACATTATGAAATTTTCCAAAAGATCATATTAGATAGAGATCCAAGACTTACTTCCCACCTTGCTAAAGAAATTGCCAAAGAAACCAAAATTAATCAGAACATTAGTACGGCTTATCACCTGCTAGGGACCAACATGGATGTTATCAGACAGTGAGTCACTAGATGAAAGAGCCTTGACCATTTACCAAAGTGCGTTTGCGAAACAGATGCAGCTATTCTGTTTTCTCTTTGATTCTGCTCTCGCTATGTGCAATTGTGTTGACTCATGGACTAATATGGTGACTCGTCGACCATACGCTTTAGACCCAGACCTATTGGAACTTTTAGTGACAAGTCCTGATTAGAACTGTGTGATGAATAGTCTGTCCATCATCCAGTTCTTGTCCTACTATACTTGCTCGCCTTCTTGTCCGTTACTATACAAGGTCATTTCCATTCGTCTCGCTACATTACAATGCCATCTTCCCATTTCGTATAACTGTTTCACAATGCTGCATGCCTCAAGAAGTCCAAGTTACTGCCTGCTACTTTACAAGACTGTTGTCTCGTTGATCCGTTACTATACATGTCTGGGAGTTCCGTTATGACTTGCACCAATACTAGTCCCTACCAAAGATAGTGATTCCAGGTTTGGAGTACAAACCATCTCAATAGGTCTAGTTTGGATACTATATGCTTCCGAACTGTTTTGTATGACATCCCACTCCCTACAGAAGGAAACCTGGGCTCTATGATGCAGATATGTCCAAAACACGAAAAGGAGGTGTCCACAATATTGCGCTTTGGCCCTATTTGGCTTTGCCTGATGGATTTCATTCGTTTTGAGTATAAATAGGCCTGTAATTACAATTGGAGAAGCCCTAAGCTTCTCTTGAATTTTATTCTGTGCTTCTTAACATCTTCCTGTCCACTCAATGCTCTCAAACCACTTTCATACCTTTCAAACAAATCACAATCTTTCCCATGCTTAGTAATAAGCAGTATCTAAAACTAAGAACATGCTTATTGCGTTTTCTAGAAGGCTTCTCAAAGCAGTAATCGAAGTCTATAGAATTGAGTGCCCGTGTTATGGTCAAACCAAGTTGCTCAACAAGCAACCAGTCTTGTACAATCGAACACAAACCGGCTAATGCCTGAACGCCTCACAGAGCGTATCAATGGGTGACACCATGACTCATCCATATCCGGGCCACAGATACCATCCAAATTCGGATCTGATATAAGTCCATTTGCACAGATGTGATTCTATCCACTTCATTCAATTATGTGGCAGGCATCCTGCTTGTTAGGAGTAGATTACTATACTTTCATACAATCCAGTTATAAAGGTTTGGAGTGATATCTTTGAGAAATAAAGTGACTGTATCATAATTACATAATCTACATTGTCTCAACCTCTAGTCCAACAGCTCCAACCTCTCCCCCAGTCATATTTTTCTCGATAATCTTTGTGACATTCGTAAAGCCAGGATAAAGTGGTGTCTTAGCCCATGACCCAACTGCCACTTGTGCTTTAAATGTCTGTGAGTTCATATTGTGTTGCAGGTGATTGACTTGAAGCTGCCTGGTTGAAAATGCTTATTCTACATCTACTGAAGATGCTTCAAGTATCCATTAATATTCCAAAGGTATGGAAATTGTAATTGCATGCTTACTAGGTGCAGAGCAAAAGTCAGAACCCATTTTTCCAAGGTGAGGGCGGTGTAGAGATCATCAGCAAAAAGGCCCCAAAATTATAATACAATATATGATAACTTATATGTGATAATTGAAATAATCCATATATAATTAATTAGTTACATAGTTGTGCACCTCACAAAATGAAAATGTCATATAATGAAAAATATAATAACTGTTATATTAGTTTCTAGTATAATAATTACTCTGATTGTTTTCTCAACTTATAATAAAAGCAATATTATTTTAAAAAGATTTTTTTAGAGTAATAATAGAGTGTTAAAATAATAAAGAGCTAATAATATAATTAGAAACTAACATTAAACTAATGATATAATTAAAAACTAATATTAGACTAATAATATATTGACATACTATATAATTTTCTTGATTAGATGTCATTAGATATTATTATTTGGCAATATATTTATAGCTAATATAAAACTAATTTATATCAAAAATTAAGAAATTTCTAATTAACTAAGCACTCTAATCTTACCTAATTATCTAATTACTTTCACTTTATTTTATTTACTTATTTATTTAAACTATTTTACTTATAATTTAGACTTATTTATTTTATCTATTATCTATTATTTTATAATATCTTATTTATATTTCAACTTGGAAATTTTCACACTTAGAGATTTGAACTCTTAACCTGCTTAAACATCAAACTAATACTTGAATGCTTTTAGCTACTATACTATTATGTCAAATATATATTAAAGATATAAATTATATTTATAGTACCATATTGATCAGATGTTATGAGATGTAACAGTGTAACACAAGTGACCACTCTGTGACATGTGACAGGGCCAAAAAAGTATTCTACTCTTATATAAAATATTCAATAAGTTTGAATTAGTATTTATTATATTGTGAACTTATAATTTTAATGCAATCTTATATTGATTCAATTATAAGTTATCAACAACTACACATTAGAGATAACTAGTAGAGTATTCTATAATATTTAAAATATTTTTTTAACATATTATTCTATCTAATGATTGGTTATAATTTTAATATTATGGCATCATTAGAGCTTTATTATAATATCTTTCAATTATATATTGACATTCTATTTCTAAAAAATAGTTTAATAATTTTAGAAAATTATTTTTTATTCTGATAATAGAACTTATATAATATATTGTATTATAATTTTTTGGCCATTTTGCTGATGATGCCTGGTGCCAATACATTATATAACCTCCACTGTCCTTAATTATGTTAGAATGTAGTATGGGATCTGTGAGATATGTTGTAATGTGATCTGCTGTTTGACTGGATGTTATTGCTAGGTCTTTAATCCATTTTGACCTGCACTAATGTGACCTAGTAACAAATAAGCAATCTATTAAACATTTCCAGCACTGATCAAACCTTGGGATTCTGTGTGACTTGTGTCTGATTACCCTGTACTTCCTCTCTGACACCTTGATATGACTCTTTCCAATGCTTGATAACCACCTTCTTGATCTCCTTAATTTGTGCTACAGTTCGTCCATGGTCTTTAAACCACTTTAACTTGCGATCACGACACATCACTTGAAATACTAGATTAGATAAGCACCTTAAAAGGCTGAATGGAACAATAAATCAATGGCTATTTGATATAGCTCACAATCGGCAGAGAAGATTGAATACTTATCAATCAGAAGTAGTGTAGCTTGTGTAGCAACACGAATAATGTTTGGGAGCTTAGAACCACTGTCATTGCATACAATAGCTATTGACTCTTCAATTTCTTCAAGCATCAGTACCGTATCGACAATAAAAGGCACTTGTGATCGCGAGAAGAGTTTTGTTGGGCCGTCAAATATCTTACCAATGAGAAATTAGCATGGTCTATGCAAATTAGTGAACTGCACAGGTCGGGTATACCCGCAGGGACTCTGGGAAGAGCGACAGCCTTGATGGCATTGCTGGTGTTAGTAAAGGTAACAAACCTGCAGTTGTAAATATCTCAGTCTTCAATGTTAATATGCTCTGTGGGGCGTTCAGGCGTTAGCTGATCTTGAGTTCAATTGTACAAGACTTGTTCAGTTTGAGTGACTTGGGTTGACCGTAACACGGGCACTCAATTCTATAGACTTCAATAACTGCTTTGAGAAGCCTTCTAGAAGACACAATAAAGCATGTTTTTTAACTCCGCTTATTTACTAAGCGTGGGAAAGATTGTGACTTGTTTGAAAGGTATAGAAGTAGTTTGAGAGCGTTGAGTGGACAGGAAGATGTTAAGAAGCACAGAATAAAATTCAAGAGAAGCTTAGGACTTCTTTGGTTGTAATTACAGGTCTATTTATACTCGAAACGAACAAATCCATCAGGCAAAGCCAAATAGGGAGTGGGATGTCATACAAAACAGTTTGGAAGTGTATAGTATCCAAACTAGACCTTATCGAGATGGTTTGTACTCTGAACCTGGAATTGCTATCTTTGGTAGGGGCTAGTATTGGTGCAAGTCATAATGAAACTTCCAGACATGTATAGTAACGGATCAACAAGACAATGGTCTTGTAAAGTAGCAGGCAGTAACTTGGACTTCTTGAGGCATGCAGCATTGTGAAACAGTTATACGAAATGGGAAGATGGCATTGTAACGTAGCGAGATGAATGGAGATAACCTTGTATAGTAACAGACAAGAAGGCAAGCGAATATAGTAGGACAAGAACTGGATAATGGACAGACCATTTATTACACAGTTCTAATCAGGACTCGTTACTAAAAGTCCCAATAGGTCTGGGTCTAAAGCATATGGTCGACGAGTCACCATATTAGTCCATAAGTCAACACAATTGCACAGAGTGAAAGTAGAATCAAAGAGAGAACAGAATAGCTGCGTCTGTCCCACAAACGCACTTTGGTAAATGGTCAAAGCTCTTTCGTCCAGTGACTCACTGTCCAGTAACAAATGTTGCCAATATGTGTTACATGTTACCCACGTGGACAGCCAACAAGAGCAGGCCAGAGTGGGCTTCTGCAGCAGCTTGCTGTGACTTGGGGATGTATGCACAATGGTACTGAGACGGACATAGTGGGGGTGTTGCTCTGGCTGATGACTAGTGTGACCTGGAAAGGGTGATGAATCACCCCATCCGATTTTGAGTTCCTGATCACTGGCAGTCCCTGCTGTAGAAGTCTGAAGACAATAGTGCAGAATTTGCGCAGTCACAGTCTGACAGTGCTGAACAGATGGTAGCTCGCAATTTGGCTTCAACAATGGATGGCTGGTGAGACAAGGATCCCATGCTAGATCGTATGCATGGAGCTGGGGGTCGTGGGACGTGGCAGACAGTGTGATGTGACAGCAAGGGTGTATAGAGTGGGGTGACATCACTCGGAGCATTGTGGAACTGCTGGAACTGCACGGGAATGGATGGTATGGTGTGTCTGCAGGGACAGATGGAACAGGGTGACACTGGGACGGAAAGGGTAGTGTGGTGTAAGAATGGGGTCTATGGGCTTGGTACATGCGGGTGTGCCGGGGTGAATGGTCTTGAGTGGTTTTTCTTCTGGTCCCACAGGTGTGGCGTTGGGCAATCCGGGGCACACTGTCGACTTCCCATCATATCCACATAGTCTGCACTGCTGAGTACATGTCCATCATGTCCCCCTGTCAACGAAACCGACCGCAGCTTGGCCATTTCTTTATGAGTGGGCCAAGAGTTGACTGTAGAGTGGGCAGATGGGATGTAGCATTCACCCCACTCTCTACCTGGAGGATACTGTGATTCTTTCAGTGAATGAACTTCCTGCCAGTTAATACAGGAGTCTTCAGCACAGAGGGTCATCCTATATGCTGCGGCAAAAGGAATCATTAGGGGGGGATGTGGTGAAGGTTGTAAGCTGAATGAGGGGGTTCTGGGTGATGCCAACTGTTGTTAACAGGGCAATGTTGCAAGGAGGATTCTCCTTGTGGACCGTAGCTAGAGTTAGGAGAAGGCCAACCTCCTCGGTGGTCATAGTAAGAATAGTGATCTGTATAGTGTTTGGAAGTTCATGATGAACTGGTCTGGCACTCGTGAAACTAACAGAGGCATGGTCGTCTCATTCTCACTGCCATTGGGAGACCCCTGGCGAGGGCCAGAATTACCTATAAGCTCCATAAGCTGCTGGCGGGAATGGCGTGCATGTGTGCGTGCATACATGAGTGCATACATTGGTTGTTTGCATTGGTTTGCATTCGATTTTCTCACCCTGTGACTTGTGCATCTTACCACCATCATACATTCCAGCCATGCCACCTATGACCGTCAACATCAACAACACCAACACAACCACCAATATCCGTACCAATGACACCAAGAAAATCCCCTGGAAAATCATGTTGGTGTGGGTTTTCGTGATAGGGGGGTTCACTATGTAGTAATGTGCAGGCCTGGCTCGGCCCAAATGCTGGGGTTCCGGCCCAGCTTGATGGGTCCTAGGCCTGGTCAATCACTTGGCTGAGCTTGAGGCCCCATTGGCAGCTCGGCTCAAGCTCGTTCCGGCCAAGGCTAGAGCTTATGTATGTTTATGGCATATGGCATACAGAAAGATCTCACATGGTACTAGTAATATTACAACTAATCTATGTCTGTGTCTGTGTCCATCTCTGTAGCAATCAAACTATCTTCGTCTTCCAACAATAAGTTGTTCCAATCCTCAGCAGTCTCAGACCCTCCTTCATCATCCTCACCCGGCTCACTGTGGCCATCTTCGCCACACTCATAGTTATCATTAACCTCCATCTCGAAGATTAAAGAAGGACCTGGCTCCTGAAACAGCAAGTTATGTTGAATTGCACACTTTACACACTGCAAGGCCTCAACAATGTCTCCTTTGAGCCAGTTTCGTCGTTTGCTAATCGTAATACCACCCTGTGAAAACACGCGTTCACTTGAAATAAATGATGACATAATAGATAGGTAGTTGTGAGCCAGTGAGGCCCATGCAGGATGATAGCGCGAAGCATTAATCTGGAAATTATATTAATAAAATACTAGAAAGTTATGACTTGAAACTCTCACCCCCCACCACTGAACCACAGACCAGCCATCGGGAACTTGCTCAACAGCATCCATGAAAGTGCGAAAGTGTTGCAACCATGGCCGGTTAGGGTCCTCAGAAATATCATGGCCCAAATTCACAGTCTCATCTTCATCGTCACTTGGCTCACGAAGCAATGCACCCAATCCTTTTTTGGACTTCTTGGACTGCATAGATGGTTGGGCGTCTGAATCTCCACATAGTAGTAGAAACCGCTCTTTAAACTGAGTAATTTAAGTCGGTACACAAGTAACTGTAGGCAGATGTTTCATGCACCACTTCTTTTGCGTATTTTATAACTTCTTCCTGGAGTCTCGTTAACCAATGTTTCCTAAAGTACGCCATCTTTTCTTTTGGGTTGAGGACTAGCAAGAACATTAGTGGCGCCATTCGTACGACATGCAAGACTTAAAAACATACTCATTGTCATGATGTACGCAGGTGATTCTGTGGTTTTCTCATAATATTCGTTGATCTTCGTGTAAGCAGATTCAAGGGCATCACCAAATTGTCTATACTTCAGGCGTACAGCACGAGATGACCATGCTTGGTAAAGGGATTCGAGGGCTGGAATAGCCAGATGAAGGGTACATGTTTGCTCTGAAGAGAATGCATGCTGTGCATTGTCAGCATGCTTGTGATATGTCAATTATCTCAGATATTTTAAACCATGAGAATAGGATAGACGCACAGATAAAAGGCCAAGAAACATGTTAACGTGCTGCCATTCATCATTGTCCAATTTGAGCACACAGATTTTGTTACACTTTGAAGGATCAGTCTCTTCCCATCGTAGTTCATCAACGAAAATATCAATAGACTGAAAAAAAATGAATATTGGTGGCCAAGAAGTTCATAGGTACTCACCGCCTTGTTTCGTTCGGCCCTATCAAGCATTAGATATGTCGAAGACCATCGAACCTTCATATCGAGAAGAAGTTGGACTGGTTTCTGAACACCTGCTTTTGACTGAACAGTTCTCCACATTTCCTTTCTTTTCGAAGATGACCGCTCCTGAATAATAATTAGCATTCACATTGCTACATAAATGGTCAAGGTATACCTTGACCATGATTGCCCTGACCAATCCTACCTCATCACGACTTGTTGGAACATGCGCCTCCGGATCTTTCGGATCAAAATGTGGTGCTCTACTATATGTTGATATAAGGGCTTGAGTTGCTAAGTTGATGATGTGCGCAAGACAGCTGTACGATATAGTGAAATAACCAGAATTGAATATCAGTAACGACTTACTTGATTTTCCTCTTTCGCCAACGGTATTTCTTTCCAGTTGCAGCCTTCAACCACACAGCCAGTTTGTGCATCATGGAGAGATTATTCGATGCGTTATCAGATGTTATGTGACCAGTCTGTAAAGTGCCACTGGCAATGAGCTCAATGGCATTTACTACATCAACTAGCATACCTTATGTTCGATGCCGACCCATTGATAAGCGTACAAGTCGCCTAGCGCGTCAGGGGCGAGTCAAAGAGAGAGAGATAGTGGTAGAGATCGAAGCAGAGTGGGAGAGAACTAAGAGAGGGTGTGTGTGTGTCGAGAGGAAGGGAAAACCAAAAGATACAAAGATCTCCTACGTCGCCCAGAGAGTCCTAAGAAAGACAGAAAGAGCAATGGGGAGAGGAGAGGGATCAAAAGTAAGGCTGTCTAAGAAGACAGACCCCCAATAACCTAAAATTGTCGGAAAAGTCGGAGGATCGGAAACGCATCCAATCGATATCCTGCCTGTCAGGAATGTGACTTGTGGCTTGAGTCAGATTCGGAAGGTCAGTAAGTCTAGCAGTAGTCGGAACGTCTCCTAGCCTGAATACTAAACCAAGTAATAACACTGTATATGTCGCCTAAGAACCTGAGAAGTAGTCTAGACTACCTAGACTGTCGCTATGTCGCTGTTGCTATCTGTTGGACTGTCGCTCGTCCGCTGCCGCCTGAGATACGCTAGATACGCTGCCTGAGCTTCCTGGAACTGATGGAGTCGTACGCTTGACTCGATTACTGTCCAGAACGCGCTGCTGATAAGAGAGAGAACGAGAAGAGAATGAAAGAGAAGAGGGAGGGGATGAATGGTGACTCTTAGGTACTGAAGAGAGACCTGTCGTTTGAGGTGAATCGTCTGTCGAACTAGGAATGATTATTATTCGCCTATATCATATGCTATCTCTTCCTTTATATACTCGCTGCTAAACTGTCCTGTATGATGCTGTACAACATGGCAAGGCCTTTCCTCGCCATTCTGTGCATCCTCCGACCAATTCTCCTTCGTCCAATGACTTTCTGATGCCTTGTCCTTCCTGCCCTTCGCTTCTGACACCTGACTCGACACAAAAAGACTGCCCCGCCCTCTGGTCACCTGTCCCAATCATCTGTCACCGTCAGGTTTTGGTGTCTCTTTGTCGTTCATTCGGATAGAACTGAGCTGGTCGTTTACACGCAGACCAGATCGGCGATGAGAGATGAAGAAAGTTGGTAGTTTGACTAATTAGTTAGACCCTACAGTTCGTCGAGGATCTCTCAAGTCGGACGGGGTTCCTTCTGGCAAAGCAAGTCCTATATTTCCGAGAAGTACAGGAGAACGAGCTTAGGGCTCGTTCACAGAATACAAACGATCTCTTATACTAGGATCGAACCCTGAGCCCTGGTGTAATCGATTGGGGCAAAGGGTTCATGAGTCATATAAGTACACGAGGTAGTAATAAGGCGATCGGTCGAATGTTCATGTGAAACATGTAGATGTGACGAGATAAGAAGAAACGAACTAGTGTGAAATTGGTTTGGTCAAGACGATATCGTGACATCATCTGGCCGCTTTCCCCTGCTATGACTCAATCCTACTATCCAATGTTCTTGTTCTTCTCGTAAGCGATGTCCGACTATTGACGTAAGTCCGACTCGTGATCCGATGAGGTGCTGTCTCGCTTGATACGTTATTTGACCACGCTTCGGGTCCGACCGACTGGCGGAGCTTTCGGAGTTCCACCCAACACTCTTGGTCGCTGACTTCTACTCTCCTAGGCATCCCCGGTCCGGTGACCCTCGGCCTCGTTGGTCTGCCATTCCATACGCTGCTGCATGTGCTGCTCATCACCGTTTGAGAATTTTGAAGAGGGCTTGACCTAGCTGCTTACCGTTGTGTGCATTGCTAAGATGTGTGAAGCCAAGAAACGCACTCTTGGTTTCCCACTGTGTCAGTGCTAGCTTCTCAACCCAATGGCTACATCAGTAAATCCTGGGTCATCTACATAGTTCTATATAGTACTATAATAGGTCCATAGAGCCCATAGAGCCCATAGACATGTCTATATTCTATGTAGTGCTATGATAGTTAACATGTACTATGGTAGTTCTATGTAGACTATTAGTCATTATAAAAAAAAATTCTTATTCTTATTTTTATTACTATTATTTATTATCTTATCTTATCTAATCTATTATTTAATCTAATTTTTATCGAATTATTTATTATTTACTATCTTATTTATTATTTTTATCTTATCTTAATCTATTATCCATCTTATCTACTTGACTTTGAGAAATTTTAACTTAGGAAATTTTACCAACTTGGTGATTTAAACCAACAGCCTATTCAGTCAAATGCCCAGCAGTGCTTTTGACCACTACACCGACTGGGCAAATATATATTAAGGTGCTTAATTATATTTTAATAGCTACTTTGGTTTGCGCTCAGCTAAGAAAAGAAAGCATAATAACTGCTTAAATAAATTAGGTAAAATCACGAAAATATTTATACAAATAGAATGTACTAATGGCTAAAAGATTACTTAAGACACTATTTTGATAAGTGTAGCCATTCACAAGTTATTGATCTATATAATATGACCTTTTTCGTAATATAATATTAATTCTATGACCCTCTATGAAATCTACAGCCTCTACAAGTCTATGACATATAGGACACTTTAGTAACTATAGCATCTATGATTCTCTATGGAGTCTACCACCTCTACCAGTCTATGATACATAGGACACTTTAGTAACTATAATATCTATAATTTTCTATGAAGTCTACCACCTCTATCAGTCTATGGCACAATGATACTATAGTAACTATAGAGTCTATGGCTTGCTATGGCTTACTACAGCTCTATGACATTTCCCAGGATTTACTAATGTAGTAACTGCAAAGTAGCCGTCTGTATTGCTGGCTTGCCATGCATCACATGTCAAATTGATCTCATCAGTGACTGTTGGACCCTAAAGAAGATAAGAAGATTGAACAAATGATTCAAGGCATGTTTTTACATTTAATCTCACCTTTAACTTTGTGAGGTGCTCTTTAAACATTCGCTTGATTTCCGCTCACATCGCCTTTCTACCTGGGATGTTAACACTGCTAGCAGTAGCGCGTTGATGCACAGCGTACAGTGCAGTATGCGGTATGTATCATCAACAACCACTCACCATATCAGTGTGGGAAAGTAGGCGCCGAATCGGGCCGACAGAGCGACAGGAACAACACCCTGGCCGACAGGATTGGCGCCCAGAGTGACCAGAAGGAGCAAAAGTCCAAAATTCGTCAGCGAAGCATCGGAAATCGTCGGCCTATTGGACTGGGGCTTGGCCAATCACCAAACCAATATATGGCGATCGAAACTATGCCCAAAGCGACCTTATTAACCCATAGGCCGACCCAGAATTCCATCGGCCAATATCAGAAGGATAGCAACACTATATTGACTGATGGTAGCCCTGGAGATCCCACCTGTGTGTAGGGCAAAGGACAGGAGGTCTGTGCAGCCTTAAGTGACAGTATATAGAGTGTTTCTAGTGTATCTATAGCTAACTTTAGTCCACTTTAGTCCACCTAACTCAGAGACAATCACCAGACTTCCCCCTTCATGTTTCAGTGAGATATCCCCTTTCCCCTCCTCCTCAAAGCATCCCTCCTCCATTCCTTGCACCACTGACAGTGCCACACTCCTGCATGGGCTTAGCGACGCCAACAGAGTGTGTAGGGGTTCAGTCCGCCCCTATATACGAGATACCAAGTCCCCAGCAAGTGTGCACGACTGTTGGCAGCCCCATCTTCGTCGGTCTAGCATTACCGCTTGTTTCCCCTACCCAAGTCGGTGCATCTGCGCGCGCCCTTAGTGATTTCGGTGACAGGTGTGCCCTTGGGTCGCGGTCCAGTATACCAAGTCGTGTTCCCCGCGCGAGGATGCGCGACCCCCATCGACGCAGTACAAGGCCTGCTGTCTCCTCAGACCTCCTGTTACCGGACAGTGAATCCCTAGAAGAAAGGGGGTTGACTGTTTACCAAAGTGGGTTTGCTGGACAAACACGACTGTTCTGTTCTCTTTTCGATTCTGCTCTCGCTATGTGCAATGCTGTTAACTTGTGGACTGATATGGTGACCCGTTGACCGTACGCATTAAGCCCAGATCTCTTAGATCTCTTATAACGGGTTCTTGTCTACTTTCGTCGATTACTATACAGATCGCGCCTCGATTGTCCGAGTACTATACTATCTGCTTTCGTCGACTACTATACAAATCGCGCCTCATTGTCCGAATACTGTACTGTCTGCTTTACTATACAAGTGTGCCTCAAGAAGCCCCCGTATATGACTCATTACGATACAGTTTGGAAGTTCCGTTACAACATAGAAGCTTTACTAGGCCTAGTACTTACCACGTTTGACCAACCCTTCCGTTTAGCAGAGGGTCAGCTAGATCTGGACGTACAGAAGGAGTGCTTTGTTTAGCAAAGCCCGCCCTTCTTCTCGGACTAGTAATTGCATTCCAGTACTATACAGACTTCATAAAGCCTTCCGGGACATCGCCATCCCATACAGAGGGAATGGTGAGCTCTATGGTGGGGATGTGTCCAAAACGCGTTTAGGAATTTCGTTCGTTTCGAGTATAAATAGCCCTGTAGTTGATACCGGAGAAGCTTCAGACTTCTCTTGAATCATATTCTGTGCTTCTCAACGTTTCTGAAGTTCTCGATATCAAATTTACCTTTCAAAAACATTCCCTTCACTATCTTCTTTCCCACGGTTACTTCAAGGTAACAAACCTTAGAAATACGAACAACGCGTTACAGTGCATTGTACAGAAGGCTCCTAAAAGCATCAATAGAAGTCTACAGAATTGGGTGCTCGTGTTACGAATAGTTCAAGTCACTCAAATTCAGACCAAGTCGTATAAGTGGGCCAGAAAATCGGCTAAAGCCTGAACGCCTCACAGAGCGTATCACCTCCCCGAACTCAATTTCCCTTATAGTTTGGCCGATTTTCACGATTGTCAGCAGCCTGGGACATCAGTGTGCCGCGATATCAATCATTTCTTTGAACTTTAGATGTTTAAGGGCCTGTAATGGCTACAAGATAAGATTAGATAACAGTATAATTTTGGTGAAAATGCAGACTCCTACCTGATTAGTTGCCACTAGCCATTCAATTGCAGTTCGATGAAAAGCTTTGTCCGAATACGAAACTACTCGCTCTGCAGTTTTCTTCTCCTTGAGGTCATGATCCAGGGTTCGCATATTGAGTTTAACAGCTGCCTTACGCTTTTTGACATCACCAGGTAGTCTTGATTCATACCCGACACTTTTTGCCTATTTTCAATACCATCCCTGAAAGAAATAAATACTGGAGGCAGAACATTTTATAAATGACTCACTGGATGGCGTGCCTCTAAATGGCGGTGCAAGGTAGACACTTCATCAATAAAATTCTTTTTGTCTCTACTAGATTAAGTTTCAAATAAAAGAGCACAAAATAAGATTCTTACGGGCACAATTTACAGGCAGAATACTTCTTTGCTTCACAACAGCCGGGTGAAAGAATTTGTTGATGTCATGTCGTTTGGCTTTGTATGATTGTCTAGTGTCATCAATCGGCTGGATGTCAACGTCAACAAGAAGCCCATCGCTGTCAACATCCACTGGATTTCCTAATGATCGATGTGTCTTCTTAGCTGCGACAATATTCAGTGGTAGTTCTGGTGGACAGCAAAATTTGACATACATTTAGGTTGACTTGACTCCCTATCATCCAAATTGTCATCAGTGATAATAGTCACGGTCAACTTGCCCTTCAATACATTCGTAGTGCTAGATGAAATACATTGCTTCTTGGCTGCAAAGCGATTTTAGTTTACTATTCAAGGTATAAATACAAGAGACTTACGGGGTTTGGGCTGGTCGTTGCTATTCTCATCCTTGACATGCTGGTTGCCATCAGCATCCTTCTCGGTGATGGTAGGCAGATTGCACTTGGGTGGGGGTATCGAGGGAGTCGCATTATCGGATGATGAAGCAGAAAGAGTCGGGACTTTAGTTTTTTAAGCGCGGCATGAGTGAAAGGCTTCCACTGCTTTTCGTTGGAATGCAAGCTGAGGCTGCTCCGTGTTGTTAGTGTCCATCAGTTTTGAGGTTGGGGCCATCTGGCGCAATGGTCATGTTTGGACAGTCAGATCCTCCTCAGATCCACTATAAACGCATCAGTCAAGATGTAAACAAATAAAAAAAAACGATATGGCCATGTACTGAAGTTTCTTCAGCTCTGTAAGAAGTCACTTTAATTTGATCTCAATAATATCTAGCAGAAAACCATGAGCCCAGTTGATTTTGGACAGATATGAGGTAACCAAACCCAGCTCAAGCTTCCCCCTGCAGATGTGAAACAATCGCCCACTGGCATTGTGGCAGTCCTCTCCGAACAAAGCATCAAACCGGCGGTTGAATGTTTCATGTGCCATGTCACATTCACCTGCGTTCATCACGCTCCAGATTTTGTCATCCTTTGTACCTTGCTAGATAGACTGCGGCAAGGTGTTTGAAAAAGTTGTAATATTTTTGACAAGGGCCTTGACCCCTGACATATTGGAAAGGCAATGTTGGAAAGGGCGATTGCAAGAGAGGAATGTCAAATAGTGGACTAGAAAGAGCAAAAGAGTAGGGCAAGTGTTGTGTTGTAGACAGAGGTGTTTTCAGACAGCAAACCCAAAAATTGAGAGTGCAAAGCAAAGAAGGAGAAGATCCGAAAATTACGAGGAGGCAAGCAAAAAGGGTGTGTGTGATGAAGTGCAGCGGGAGGATCGCGCATGTAAGGCCAAGCAGTAAGGGGATATTATCAGTGTGGGCCCATGGGAGTGGGTAGGGGATACGCACAATGCCTCAGCAGCTCAAATCGGTGTCAGTCTTTGTCGCGCAGGCAAAGAAAAGAGCAAAAGATGAAAGGAAAAATTGTCCTGAGACAATTGGCACATGCGAAAGCAAGGGCAAATGGGAGCCGTTTTATTGAGGTATTTGGAGTGAATGCTTAAGTACATGGCTGACTATTCTATTAGTCCTTTTGGAGTTACAGGATTGGTCAATGAGAGCAAGAACGAGCGGGAGAGGGAGAGACACAGAGGAAAATGAAAGGCAACACATGGTCACAGGGTGTGACACCAAAGTGTGCACTAGAGGTGTGCTAAATTGTATGCATGCCTGCTAATTGAGGTCGATTTGCACTGTGAATCTGTAATAAGTGAGAAGGCTACAAGAGTACCATGTCCAGAACATATGAATACGGAAAGAAAAAGCAAGCAAGATAAATTGAAAACAGGTTCAACTTGGATCAACCATTCAATGGCATTCATCAGCATTCAACAGGAGGGAATTATATTAAAAATGGCAAAATGAGAAAGATCGCAAATCCATTAAGCTACATACAAAATGGAGAGCATCTAAGAGGGAATCGGTCGACGCATCCAATGACAGTCCGAAGGGAGATCGAGATGCGGTGTTGAGCATGCATTTGCTTTGTAAGCAGAAAACAGTACTGCCCCGAAAAGAACAAGTGAACAAGAACGATGGCCAGAGAATTAATATACACATACTTTGTAGCAAACACATCCAGTCAACATGAACTCTGAAATGTATGATAAACATGTGCTGGCCTAAGCAGCTGGCTCCAGCTTTGGGAATTCTCCGGCTGGGCCTAAACCCTTGGTCAGCCGTTACTGGGGCCCATCCCAGCTTGGTCTAAAATGGCTCGGCTCGGTCCAGCTCCCGGCCTGGAGCTGGGCTCTGCACATCACTACTTCTGATGAGGCTGGTGTTTCTAAGGTGACATTGCATGGAGACACAAGGGCTACAGCAGCAGCTTATTAGTTACTACCATGTATGAATAATAATATCTACTATATAAATGTCATATGAGAGAAAGTTGGTTTGAATTAAGAGATATATCACAGAAAAGAAATAGGCAATGAACTTTAAACTATAAATGGCAACCGGTCTTTTTAACAACCAGTTGCAACTGGTCCAGACCAGTCTTTTCTAAATTTGACAAGCCTTGCAACTGGCAACTGAACTGGTCATAATAAAGGGCAATTGGCAACTGCAATCCAGTTGTCTATCAGTCCAGTCCAGTCCAGTTGCCAGTTTTTTTATCAGTTTGCAACTGAACTTTAAAACACTAACTCTAGCCATTTACAAAGCACTTCCCTCATGCCAACATATACGAACTTATCACCCCTGATCTACTCCACCAACTAATTAAAGAGACATTCAAAGACCATCTGGTGAACTGGGTCGTTATGTATATTAAGAAAAAGTACAAAAAGCAGAAGGCGCAGGCGATTCTAGCTGATATTGACCATAGGTATGTTGAAAGCATATCCAGACTTTTTCAAGTACTAATCAGCCTGCATCCACACTAGAATTGCAGTAGTACCAACATTTTCAGAAATTCATTGCTTTCCTCAAGGCCGTGGATTCAAGCAGTGGACAGGTGATGACTCGAAGGTGCTAATGAAGGTGAAGTCACTTTCATTCCATGTATATATTAGCTATAAGTGAACTGAGTGGCATTTTAGGTTTATCTTCCTGCTATATGTTCCAAACACAATGCTACAGTGTATCTGAGCGTTCCTTGAGTTCTGTTATATTGCCCGTTATGACATTATAATAGAGCGATTGTTGACACAGCTCAAGGATGCTCTGAGAAGATTCCACCACTACCATCAAGCATTTAATAAGATTGATGTGTCCCCTGGCTCATCCCTTCCCCGGCAGCATTCTTTGACTTACTACACAAATAGCATACATCTTTTTGGTGTGCCAAATGAATTGTGCTCTTCGATCATGGAAGCAAAACCTGTCCAAGCTGTTAAGGAGCCTTGGCGAAGGACCAATCACCACAAACCACTCAAACAAATGCTCTACATTAACCAACACATTGACAAGCTTTATGCCATGCAAAGGGACTTTACAAACTGAGGGATGTTAGAGGCAGCAGGGCTCAAAAGTGTGTTGGGTTCAATTGGTGTGTTCTCTACACGCCCTTTACCCTACAGAGCTTATTCCAAGAATACACCAGAGGCAATGTGCATTAAACTAGAGATTCCCAATAATGGAGCAGACAGCCAGGTAAATGATAATGGCGATGCCAACGACAAATACAACGATAAGTACACCAATAAAGACGAGGATGAAACTAGAGAAAGTGAAGTCATTTGCAAACTCATGCCCTCTCAGGTATGGTTAGCCAAAAATTCTTGTGAGTCAATTTATCTTACATTTCGTATATGTATAGTGTTTTAAAGTCCAGCTGCGAACTGATAAAAAGACTGGCAACTGGACTAAACTGAACTGCAGTTGCCAGTTGCCTCTTAATGTGACCAGTCCAGTTGTCAGTTGCGAGACTTATTAAAATTGAAAAAGACTGGTCTAGACCAGTTGCAACTGATTGCTAAAAAGACTGATCTGGACCAATTGCAACTGGTTGCTGAAAAGACTGATTGCCATTTAGACTACCAAATTGAAAAGAAAAAAGCTAGTCTTAAATCAAATGTAACATTAGTTACTATAGTATTAAAATCAATAGATGGTGTTGAAACTATCAAAGTATGTAAAGCAATCTGCTAAAATACTACAAATTGATTATCTGTTCATCACTACTACCTTCCTCAACTAGTTCCTGATCCCTTGCAAAAAGCTCCCTAAACTCATCTAAAAATATATCCTCAATTTCTAATGCATTATAAGATGCAACATCAACAATTTAATCTTGCTAAGCATGTTTTATAATTTGAAGCTGCTCAAACCTATCCATACCAAGATGTAATCGACGATCTGTAGCAATTTCTGCACCAGCTGAAAAGAGTTGCTCGCAGGGTACAAATGTTGCTGGAATTGCACAAATATCCATTGCAATATGAGCAAGAGTTGGATATTTCTTTGAATGTTTCTATAAATAATAAGTATATATAGTAGCAAAAAATAGAAATAAAAAGCACTTACTGCCCACCAAATTGTTACCGGACAGTGAGTCACTAGACGAAAGAGCCTTGACCATTTACCAAAGTGCGTTTGTGGGACAGACGCGGCTATTCTGTTCTCTGTTTGATTCTACTCTCGCTCTGTGCAATTGTGTTGACTTATGGACTAATACGATGACTTGTCGACCATACGCTTTAGACCCAGACCTATTGGGACTTTTAGTAACAAGTCCCGATTAGAACTGTGTGATGAACAGTCTGTCCATCATCCAGTTCTTGTTCTACTATATCGCTCGCCTTTTTGTCTGTTACTATACAAAGTCATCTCCATTCGTCTCACTACGTTACAAAACTGTCTTCCCATTTCGTATAACTGTTTCACAATGCTGCGTGCCTCAAGAAAGCCCAAGTTACTGCCTGCTACTTTACAAGACCGTTGTCTCGTTGATCCGTTACTATACATGTCTGGGAGTTTCATTATGACTCATACCAATGCTATTCCTTACTAAAGATAGTGATTCCAAGTTTGGATTCAAACCATCTCTAATAGGTCTAGTTTGGTTACTATATGCTTCTAAAACTGTTCTGCATGACACCCCACTCTCTACGATAGGAAGTATGGGCTTTATGGTGCAGACCTGTCCAAAATGCAAAAGGGAGTGAGTAGAGGTGTCCACAATATTGCGTTTTTGGCCCTATATGGCTTTGCCTGATAGATTCCGTTCGTTTCGAGTATAAATAGACCTGTAATCACTACCGAAGAAGCCCTAAGCTTCTCTTGAATTATATTCTGTGCTTCTTAACATCTTCTTATCTACTCAACATCCTCAAAACCCTTCTATACCTTTCAAACAAATCACAATCTTTCCCATGCTTAGTAATAAGCAGTACTTAACAAGAAACTAAGAACACGCTTGTTGCGTCTTCTAGAAGGCTTCTCAAAGCAGTAATCGAAGTCTATAGAATTGAGTGCCCGTGTTATGGTCAAACCAAGTCACTCAACAAACAACTAGTCTTGTACAATCGAACACAAACTGGCTAACGCCTGAACACCTCACAAAGTGTATCACAAATAATAATGTCAGTTTTTTTGGTTATGTCAGAAGGCACATTATAAAGATACCGTCGCAGTTTTTCCTTTCATCCACCACTATTGGTATGTATTGCCTGAGATCAAAGAAGTTGACAGCGATGGTGATCATATTCTAACTCAAGTGGATGTCTATTATGAACTTGAGTAGATGTAGGAATTATACTTGCACTGTGATTTTCTTCAACTTGTTGATTCCAATATTCTTCCATTGTTTGCTGAACTATCTGTAAAGCCATATCATACCGGTCTTTGACATTGATATTTCCAGCCTCACGTTCAATTCACTCTTCTTCAGCACCCCCCCAGGCCATCTTGATATAGTCAAGTTTATAATATGGGTATAGCACTAGACAATTAATTAGTATAATAGTACTACAAAAAACCAAATAAAATATACCAAAAGCAAGAATTGGGTCGTTTAAAGTTATACTTATTTGCCACTTATTGGCTTACTTATTTTATACTTATTTTATACTTATTTAATAAGGAGTCAAGAAGGAAAGGAATAAGTTCAAATAATGAGCATCGTTGACGATTATTTTAAGCGCCCTACTTATTGCCTCCCCTTATCACTTTAACTTATTTCAAATCCAAACTCCAATGAATCTTCCGTTTTTTTTATTTATCCTCTTTCTTTTGTCGTTTCCTCCCGTCCCCGTTCCCTTTCTCACATCTACTTGTTTTTCATAGGCAAAACAACGAGACTCAAGGCCACAAAATCCCCTATGAAGCCCTGCAGGGTTTTTTTTCTCCATCATCAAGTGAGTGCCTGCTTCCCATCTGCTGCTATGGTTACTATCTTACCAATCTGACCCCTCACGCCTCAGGGAGCCTGCAGGCCATAATTCAATGTTCTCCACCAAGCTCGGCCTACTGACAGAGGCCCTTCACCAGTGGCATTGGGCATGCAAGTCACTTGTGGCAAGAGCATGTACACTCCTGCCTCCCGATGGTGAGTTGCATGCGTCCTGGGTTCACAAAAAAGCCTCCCATCTCACACATGTAGATTATCTTATAACTCCGCCAGTATAGTACCAAGCAGTCCTTGAGCACCTGCCGCTACCTCTCCTTCCATGTGAACTGCCATCGTGGACATCCTATGATGAGCTCCCCGAGTGTGAGTGGCTCAAAGACATAGAAAACTCACCCACTTTCAATCACTTGTGTAAGTGCACGCAAGTCAAGCAATGTTCTGACGCTCGTGAACCAGGGGCAGGACACCACCATGGAGGTCGGCAGAATGGCAGCAAATTGTGGCAAACATACGCAATTGAAGAACTTGCTCATGTATCGCCCTGCACCAAGTCAAGGTCCTGTTGCTCCCACACAGTAAGACAGTGTGGCCCCCGAGGAATATACGTAGTGGCCACCACAAGCACCGTGGAGCAGCAGCCCAGGTTTTAGTGACGACATTTATCGCCTGCTGACAACAAAGCCTGGCTTCCTTACTTCACCTACTCCTGTTTAATTGTAGCCTTATCATAGTACAACTTTATAAAAAGCCTCATAATACACATTTTTTGGATGACCACCCCACTACCTGACTGAATGCATAGATCAATGAGTCCCCACCACACCCTCCAACCTGGTGTCAATGTGTTACCAGGCCTCACTGGCCTCACCTATGAGCGTGTGAGCATTGAAACGACTTCACTGCAGTTATCTTTAATTTTGCTAAGGGCAATTTAAACTTAGTAGTGTTGCCAGACCCATTGCTGAACCTTAGCCGAAACTTACCGACGATAGAATAAAGAATTATTTGCTACTTATTGCAAAATTCCCAGGAGGGGGCATTCAAAGTTGGACTTATTTTGCTACTTATTACATCTACTTATTGCTCATTTGGCGGTAAAACATGGATAAGTGACTAATAAGTGGCGGAATAAGTACACAATAATTGGCAACTTTGAACGACCCTAATATAGACCTTTTTCTCATCAAACTTGGAATAATACTTACCCAGCTTCTGAAGTGCATGATCACGAGCATCCCTATTGATACGCTCTGTGAGGCGTTCAGGCTTTAGCCGATTTTCTGGCCCACTTATACGACTTGGTCTGAGTTTGAGTGACTTGAACTATTCGTAACACGAGCACCCAATTCTATAGACTTCTATTGATGCTTTTAGAAGCCTTTTGAACAATGCACTGTAACGTGTTGTTCGTATTTCTAAGATTTGTTACCTTGAAGTAACCGTGGGAAAGAAGATAGTGAAGGGATTGTTTTGAAAGATAAATTCGATATAGAGAACTTCAGAAGTGTTGAGAAACACAGAATAAGATTCAAGAGAAGTCTGAGGCTTCTCCGGTACCAACTACAGGGCTATTTATACTCGAAACGAATGAAATCTATCAGGCGAAGCCAAACAGGACCAAAAGCGCGATATTATGGACACCTCTCCACCATAGAGCCCACCATTCCCTCTGTATGGGATGGCGATGTCCCGGAAGGCTTTATGAAGTCTGTATAGTACTGGAACGCAATGACTAGTCCGAGAAGAAGGGCGGGCTTTGCTAAGCAAGCACTCCTTCTGTACGTCCAGATCTAGCTGACCCTCTGCTAAACGGAAGGGTTGGTTAAACGCGGTAAGTACTCGGCCTAGTAAAGCTTCTATGTTTCCAAACTGTATCGTAATGAGTCACATATGAGGGGCTTCTTGAGGCACACTTGTATCGTAAAGCAGACAGTACAGTACTCGGACAACGAGGCGCGATCTGTATAGTAATTGACGAAATAGAGGGCGCGATCTGTATAGTAATCGATGAAAGTAGACAAGAACCCGTTATAAGAGATCTAAGAGATCTGGGCTTAATGCGTACGGTCGACGGGTTACCATATCAGTCCACAAGCTAACACTATTGCACATGACGAGAGCAGAATCGAAAAGAGAACAGAACAACCGCGTTTGTCCAGCAAACCCACTTTGGTAAACGGTCAGCACCCTTTCTTCTAGGGATTCACTGTCCAGTAACACCTATACTGGTTATAATGCTATGAGGCACACTTTTCCTTCCATGCAGTCTGGAGTTCTTCAAATGCTGGGATAGCATGCCAAAGGGCCAGTTGGTTTTCAAATGAGAAAAGATGTTGGATACTATTTGCATTAGATAAAATGATATGCATGTCATTAACACACTTCCAGTCAAATGACTTGATAGTAAAAGCAGTCCAAGGAATATATTTGACTGGATGACCAGGGCATTGAATTGAGGTGATTGGACCAAAAAGCTCATCAGCAGAGCTTATAAACAGGTTAATAGCCTGTTATTTCAGTTAGAACAATATTCAATAAATAATAAATAATTGTACCTGTCATAGCTTGTAAGAGTGTCCAAGTATACCATTTGCTGTGCTCCAACGTACATTACTATGTAGCGGAATCTTCAGTGGAATATCTATTCCACACTCCTTCTGTAGTCGCTCAAAGTATGCAATATGCTGTCCAGAGGCCTGTATCTTGATAGCAAGGGTCCGGATGGCAGCAACAATGTCAAGCAAGTCTACAAGGATCCAATTGTAAGCAAGAGTTAGATCAAACTCCAGATGGCTGTCGTAGTCTCCACATGAGCAATTTTTGTAATAGTGCTTATAAAGTCTGTAATCGCAAGGTTTACAACATGTGCAAAACAGGGAAGGCGATTCTGCTCCATGCTGAAACAATAGATGCGATTAGTGTGAAGTGTTGTCTCAATGTGATTGCATATCGTGTTGTTGTTGCTTGTATTATTCGCAGTCACACAAAAGAGCTATTAGATATATTAGCTACTAGCTTTTCGTCAAATCATGTAATGCAGACTTGCCTTTGGGTTTTCAGAATTGAGTATTCCTGCCCGCTTGCACAGGGCAATAAAATAGCGTGCAAGGTTCTCGCCAGTGTGTTGTCCAACAATGCCTTTGAAAGCGATGACTACACGACATAGAGACCAGGTTGTCAGACTCTTGTGCTGGATCCAGTGGGCCATATCACCTATAAACGAGGCCTTAGTTTGGTTTACAGACCAGAGGTCTGTTGTTATTGAGATGCATCTAGTAGTCTCGGCCTAATAATGTGTACTGTATTTAGAACCCAGAATGAAAAGGGAAAGCCTGTGATAATTACCTATATCTGTCCCTTGAGCTCATTTAGAAACTTGATAAAGGCATTGTGAATGTATTTTGAGACATCGTGAGTTGAGGGTATGTCTGTAGTCACCAATTTGGGATGCATGGCAACCAGACAGTTTTGGAATGTTGCCTTGTTTGCCACCAGTAGGCTCTGAGAAATGTTGAAGCATCATCACACACAATATTCATACCACATACCTGGTCATCACAAACAATAAACTCCACAATCGCTTTCAAAACACCTTCCTGTGAAAATTCAGCGTGCTGCGGAGCCTTCTGGACAAAGCCATCCAATTTCTGTTGGCCATCCTTCTTCTGCTTCTTCACCTTGGCTTTGGCCTTTACAATTTCACGCAGTATTGCCCAATGATTTACATTCAGCCCGCACTCAGTGCAGCGCTCCTTATACAATTCATAGTGTCCTCAGATATGTTGGTGGCATGACGAGTTTGAACCAACATGGAAAGTTTTGCGCTTGCCACTTGCCTGAATGAAGTCCATGTCAACCCTTTCAAGTATGTAAGTGATGTCCTTCTGTCTTGAGCATGCACCGCTGCATGCATCTTAGGAAACTCCAAACTCACTTGCACACTTTGCACCACCTCCCTTTGAGCGACTTGACTGTCCCATCCAGATGGCAAAACTTAACCATGCAAGTATCAGAGAAAATCGTAAGTATATCAGTCGCGCGCTGCTTCTTAACAGGGAGTTCACTCAGAATTGATGCAGCAGTATCGTCATCATCACTTGGGTTCTACAGGCTTATCTTAGTACCATAAAATGCTCATAGAAGGCTACTTACAATCCCATACTCATTGCTTTCAACACTCAGCAATTCGATCTTGTCATTGTCCTGTATGGAGACAGCAACTTCCTCGACATCAGAAGCTGCCGATTGATCAGAATCACCAGATGCTGCAGATCATCATAAGCGATGGATTGAGCGGGATTTGCCCTTGCAATTACGGTGCTTTGGTGTGTTTTCATCTGTCTCATTGTCTTCCGATTGATTGCTGGGTTCTGATTCAACTTCACTAGACATCGCACGTTTTCGTTTCTTCAATTTTGGTGCCCTTACTTTGCGTGCCTTTGAACCTTTGCCTTTCCCCGATGAATCTCTTCTTGCTTGCTTGTTTGGTTTTTGTACATGAATTGACTTTCGAACAAATATAGGCATGGTTAAGGGAGCAGCAGGACAGATACATGTGTGACAAAAATGTAATAATAAAACTCTATATATTCTGCCGCGTGGCCTGTCTCAATCCGCATGGCATGCCTTGATCTCCACCCCCCGCCCCCCAAAGGCCTGAACCAGCGTGCTTGTAGAGGATGGGCACCCTGATGTCCCGTTGTTCAGGACCTGCACATCCTCTTCTTGACAAGGAATCCCTCCAACTCTCGATCAGTGTCAACGTGTCCTCAAAATTGGGCAGGATCTAAGATAGCAATACTATTCCAGCAGGACTGGACCTGGACGAGGAAATGCTGCTGAAGCGCATGGATGAGGAATTATTATCCTCAAATGGCATGTTTTCGAGGGCAATACTGTTTATATTACGAGCCACCCAGTTGATGTAGGAAACTGGGGAGCCCTGGAGCAGAAAAATCAGATCAGCAACAACCGAGAATGCAGGGGAAGGGGACTAAGGGACATACAAGTTTTTTGTGAAATATGTAATTCATCGCACAAGTGATCCTGGCATTATTCAACAGCTCTGATAAATGAGTTCAAGGAGATTGTCTATCCAGAAAAGAATGTTGTTCATGAAAGTTATAGTATCGCTCATTCTCAGCATTTTGCTATGTGTAAAGGGGGACAATGGCAGCATTGTGAACTTCAGCAAGATACTTGACATAGTGGTTAAATGCCACATGAGTGCTGCGATGTGTGTATGGTGACATGAAGTCTAACAGAGCGGGTGAGTGCATCAAAAATGTGGAGAGGGCTTTTGTCTGGTCTGTCGAGCCATTCTCGTAGATGGAGACAAAGATGTTGTGATAACCAGAGAATGCTGAGACTTGGAAGAGGGTTGTGAAGAGGTCTGAGATGGCATTGAAGAGGCTTCTTCTTGACTCAGGTGAGGATATGGGTCAAGAACACCAAGACCAAGGTTGAATAGCCAAGATTTTGAAGCAGGGGGGTTGTGTCCGATAAAAGGGGCATAACGATCGCACGCTTGACATGCATACAACGGATTGAGGTTTCTGTTGCACTTGTGAGTGTAATGTGGCGCACCTCATGGATGAGCATTTCTTTGAGGCATTCTATCATTGCAAGATTGCTGGGTTTCTTTACCCCATGGTTGTGTGCAGAATAAAGTTGGGAGAGTATGTTACAACAGGGATCAGATTGGAAAGTGGCGGCAGCGGCAGTGGCTAGGCTGCACAAAGATGGCCTACTACACCACACTCAGAGTGCTGTCGACACCAAAGATGTGGGAGAAGTTGAGGCCAAGGAGAGGCCAATGGGTATCGGGGGAGATAAGGAATATGTTCAGATCAAGGGATGGAAGAACAGAGACAGTGTTGGCTGAGGGACAAAGATGCTGTTAGTTGAGGAATAAGGGTAATGGGGACAGTGTTGGTTAAGGGAGAGTGGAGATGCTGTTGGATAGGGGACAGAGATTGTTACCGGACAGTGAGTCTCTAGAGGAGAGAGCGCTGACTGTCTACCAAAGTGCGTTTGCTGGGCAAACGCGACTGTTCTGTTCTCTGTTCGATTCGGTTTTCGAAATGTGTACCGCTGTTGACTCATGGACTGACATGGTGACTCGTCGACCATATGCCCTAGATCCAGATCTACTGGGTCCTCAATAATGGTAAAAGACATTGCCCTGCCTTTCTAGTTTCCGTTACTATACAAGACTGCCCCACGTCCGCTTTACGATACAAGTGTGCCTCAAGAACTGCGTGTGACTCATAGAAATGCGATTGGAAGTTCCTTTACGATACAGAAGCTTTACAAGACCGTTGTTCCGTCGATCCATTACTGTACATGTCTGGGACTTTCGTTACGATTTGCACCAATACTAAACCTTACCAAAGATAGCGATTCCAGGTTCGGAGTGCAAACCATCTCGATAAGTCTAGTTTTGGATACTATACGCTTCCGAACTGTTCCGTATGACATTCCACTCCCTACAGAAGGAAACCTGGGCTCTATGGTGCAGATATGTCCAAAACGCGAAAAGGAGTGAGTAGAGGTGTCCACAATATCGCGTTTTTGGCCCTATTTGGCTTTGCCTGTTGGATTTCGTTCGTTTCGAGTATAAATAGACCTGTAATTACGACCGAAGAAGCCCTAAGCTTCTCTTGAATCTTATTCTGTGCTTCTTAACACCTTCTTGTCCACTCAACGGTCTCAAAGCCACTTCCATATCTTCAAAACAAAGAAACAACTTTCTCACGCTTAGGAATAAGCAATACTCAACTAGAAACTAAAGAACACGCTCGTTGCGTCTTCTAGAAGGCTTCTCAAAGCAGTAATTGAGGTCTATAGAATTGAGTGCCCGTGTTACGGTCAAACCAAGTCGCTCAACAACCAACCAGTCTTGTACAATCGAACATCAATCGGCTAACGCCTGAACGTCTCACAGAGCGTATCACAAGAGAAGCTTTTTTTACACCTACGGTACAAGATGGTAGAATATCAAGAAATTATTGTCGAATATATCGGCAAAACTGCAAGAAGGGTTGCAGTAAGAAACAAACCCGACCTCCCGAGAAACGTAGCAGGGACAATAATCAAATGGATGAAACCTGACATCACTCTGAATCACCGAGAGCCCCCCAATTCCTATCATGCATTGCGCAAAGGATATGCCCACCCAGTAGAACTAATTAACAATGAATGGTACTGGTTAGAATGGGATGATACCGACAACTTCTTCGGATATTGGGTTCGGGCAAAGGACAAGGTCTCTGAGGAAGAACTCCAAACTGGGTTTATGGAAAACGAAACCATTGCAAAGATTCTTGCAGCCGGGTGGAAAGGGCAATATGGTCACTCTGAATTGGAAACCCCACGAGGCGCTGGACCAAGTTTCACTCAAGTAAGAGAACGAGCGGAATCTGCTAGTACTCAACCGCAAGCGCCCTCGCCAACTCAAGAATATGATGATGAAGATGTTATGGATAATAATCCTAGTCAAACCGAAGAACTAGCCCGGCAATTTGACCAACCATATCTAGCAGATATCGCAGAAGAAATTGAGCCATCTCAACCACGAGAACATTATCTGCCCATCACCCTTCCATCAGCCGCATCTCTCCATCCTGTCGGAATAAATCCCATCCCTATTAAAGCTCGATCAACAACTGTCGGAGGAAGCGAATCCATTTCTGCTACAGTTGATACTGTGCAACTCCTTTCAAATGCAGTAAAGGTAGATGGACAGCTCAAAGAAAGAGTGCCAGACACCTTCGATGGAGACCGAACGAAGACCCAGAAATTCATGAACAGCTTTGACATTTTCTGGATGACTAATGAAGATAACAATGTGATGAAGATCCCGTACAAAAGAAGTACCTTCTTCTTAGGGCTCCTAAGTGGGCCAAAGGTGGATGATTGGGTTAATGACCAAGCTTGTATTCTTCGAGAGAAGACTACTAGGTTAAGTGATCCAGTTGCAAGAACTCACGACAGTTTATGGCTAGATTTAAAGGAAGCTTTCAAAAACGCCTTTGCACACACTGGAGAAATAGAACAGGCAAAGGCAGACCTAGCAAAGCTCGAAATGGAAGGAGAAGACATCGATAACTACATTGCCAAGTTTGAGAATTTGCTTCGTAAAGCTGCTATTCCTCGAAATGAAGTCCGAGTCATGACCGATTTTACTGATGGACTCAAGAAGTGGCTCCACAAAGAAATTCTAAGGGAAACGGTCTGGCCAACCACCCTTGACCAATGGGAAGAAGCAGCCCGAAGACAAGTAAGGCGCAGCAATGTCTTTAAAGATGCAATGGAGAATAAAGGGAATTACCATTTGAGTACACGACGCTCTAAATGGCAAGGACTCGCCCAAAGAACACTTAAACCTGGGAACAGAAAAAACGACTATGTTCCTATGGAAGTAGATGCTGCTTCTGTCAAAAAGGCAGCATCCACTAAAGATCCCGAAAAACTCCGAATGCAGAAAGAGGGACGGTGCTTCAAATGTAAGAAACAAGGACATATCAAATGAGATTGTCCAGATTGGAAAGGGAAGGAACCAGACAAACCGCCGCCCTATAAACCAAAGGCCCGCACTGCAACAATTGAACCAATTAAAGAAGAGGGAGAACCACAAGATCTTAAGAATCTTGCACAACGAGTAGCCACGTTGGGAGAAAAAGAGAAGGAGGACTTGTTTGGGATTCTGATGGACGAGGAACCGGATTTTTAAGCACACCCACGTCTATGGTCGCGGCACGGGTGTTAACAATGTGTCGAACTGTCTCTGCCAAGCGTAAAGCTCTTATAATACAGTTATTTCTCACTACGACACGAAAGACCGAAACTGCTCTAATTGACAATGGAGCAACAGAAAACTTCCTCGACCCAAGAACGATAGTCCGGTTACGACTCCCTACCTCGAAATTAGAACAACCAAGAGTCATTCATAATATTGATGAAACAAACAATAAAGCGGGGCAAATTGTGAGAAAAACACGACTCAAGGTTTCCTTCGGAAACACCACTGCCGACCTCGACTTCTTTATCACCGATTTAGGACAAGACAGAGCTGTATTGGGTTTCCCCTTTCTCCACAAGTTTAACCCAGATATACAATGGAATACGGGAAAGATTAACTTAGGGAACCAAGTGGAAATTACCCCAATACAGATTATGGAACACAGGTGGCGTGTATGGAAAAATGACGGACAACACCTCGCCAAAGAAGCAATCAAGAAAGTTTCCTTTGCACAGCAATGGGCTGCCGCCATTAACAAGGATAAAGATAAGCTCCAAGAAGAACAATTACCTTTAAAATACCAAAATCATCAAAAGGTGTTTTCCGAACAAGAGGCAGAACGCCTGCCTCCTTCTAGGGTCGAAAACATGGCCATTGATCTGAAGGAAGGAGCACCGGAACAACTTGACTGTAAGGTATACCAGTTAACAAAACAGGAATTGGAAGTCTTGGATCAGACCCTTAAAAATGATCTGAAGAAAGGCTATATTCGACATGGAACATCATCCTACGTATCGCCAGTATTTTTTGTTCCAAAGAAAGATGACGACAAGGAACTACGAATGGTTATTGATTATCGGAAGCTCAATGATCTCACCCGAAAAGACTTTTACCCCCTCCCAAACTTGCGGACGGAATTGGAGAAATTATCTAAACATAGGCTATTCTCAAAGTTCGATGTCCGAGCAGGATATAATAATATTCGGATTAAGCAAGAAGACCAATATAAAGCGGCCTTTAAAACCCCAACAGGAACCTTCATTCCTACGGTGATGACCTTTGGATTTTGCAACGCACCATCTATTTTTCAAAGAGCAATGAACCGAGACCTGGCACTTCTGAAACAGAAATATCCAGAAAACTTTGCAAACTACATGGATGACGTTGGTATCGGAACAGATGACACTCCTGAAGGAAAGACTCTTCATGAAGAAATTGTGCATAAATTTCTCAACGTTCTGAAAGAACATTCATATTTCCTCAAGGTATTAAAATGCGAATTTGAGAAGAACAATATTGAATTTCTTGGTTTTCGAGTTGGGGAAGGAACAGTACGAGTTGATCCTAGTAAAATTGGAGGAATCAGCGATTGGCCAAGAGAACTCCATTCAGTCAAACAAGTCCGCCAGATTCTTGGGGTCCTCGGATATCAACACGCATTCATCAAAGATTATGCGCGACTGGCCAAACCTCTTCACAATTTGTTAAAGAAGGATCGTAAATTTGAATGGACCGAAGGATGTAGAGAAGCCCTAAACTCATTAATCGATAGCATTGCCAAGGACCCGGTATTGGTAGCCCCAAACGAAGACCAACCATTTGAATTAGAAACGGACGCATCAGCATATGCAGTAGGGGCAGCACTGTTTCAAAGAGACACAAGAGGAAAAAGACAAGCTCTTGGATATGCATCAAAAACCCTCAATTCAGCAGAAAGAAACTATGATGTCTGGGATTGAGAATTCCTAGGGCTTATTTTTGGACTAACATATTGGAGGCACCTATTATGTGGAACAAAATAGCCTGTTCAAGTTTTTGTAGACCACGCAAATTTATTACATTATCGCCACCCCCAACGAATCAATCGAAGGGTAGCACGTTACATTCTCACATTGGCTGATTATAATATCCATCTACAACACCGCCCGGGACCACAAAATAGGGCAGATGCTTTATCAAGAAGACCAGACTACGATGATGGAAAAGAAGACAATGTGGAAATCACCGCTCTACCCCTATATCTGTTTGGCGAAAGCATTCGATCCGCTGCACTCGATAGTCTAATAGAAGACTCCTATGAAAAGGAAGACGCTCTGTTTAAGAAGGAAGCCCAGATTCACGGATGGGAACAACAGGAAGGAAAATGGGTCAAGGACGGGAAAATGGTGATACGATCAGATGAAATTAAAGCCCAAATTCTCAAAGAACATCATGATCACCCCACTGCTGGACATCCTGGAGCTGCTACTACATATTTTTCCATTAGAACAAGATATTGGTGGCCTAGACTAAAAGAATGGGTCCAACAATATGTAAAAGGGTGCGGAATTTGCCAACAGAATAAAGCCAATACTCGACCTTCAAAACCCCCTCTGTTTCCAATTACCCTGAAAGAAGAAGCTCATCCTTTCGAAGTAATTGCAATGGACTGGATAACGAAGTTACCACCTTCAAATGGTTATGACTCGATCCTTACTATAACAGATCATGATTGTTCAAAGGCAGCGTTGTTCTTTCCCTGTAAAGAAACAATGGGAACGGAAGAACTGGCTAAACTTTACTTCAATCGGGTCTTTCCGCACTATGGAATTCCTCGAAAGATCATCTCTGATCGCGATCCAAGGCTTACCTCTCACTTAGCCAAAGAAATTGCTAAAGAAACAAAGATCGATCAGAACATTAGTACCACCTATCACCCGCAAACTGATGGGCAATCAAAAAGAACCAATCAGACCTTAGAAACATTTCTAAGAATATTTTGTAACGAACAACAAAATGATTGGGCTCAATGGTTACCAATGGCTCAATATGCAATCAATTCTCGACCATCACACACTACAAAGATTCCACCGTTTGAAGCACTCATTGGAGTAATTCCTAGAGGCAACATTACGCCAATAACGGACGGACAGCCACTGTCTGAAAGAAGAGAGGAATTGCGCAACCTTCGTGCTAAGATTCACGAAGCAATTCTTCACAGCCAGATGCTTCTAATTAAGGACACAAATTTTCGACCTTACAAAAGAGGAGAAAGGGTGTGGTTGGACGCCACTAATCTAAAAACGACACATCCAACGCATAAACTTCGAGCGAAAAGATATGGTCCATTTAAAGTTCTCGCACCAATTAGCCACATTGCCTACCAATTGGAATTACCAAAAACGTGGCAGATTCACAATGTCTTTCATGCTTCTTATCTATCGCCTTATAAAGAAACTGAAGAACACGGTCCAAACTTCTTAGAACCACCACCCGAAATAGTAGAAGGACAACCCGAGTGGGAGGTAGAAGCCATTGTAGGAATGCGTCACTTTGGACGCAACAAGGTCAAGCAATACCGTGTTCACTGGAAGGGATACTCTGATGCCCACGACACTTGGGAACCAGAACAGAACATACACGCTCCCAAATTGATTGCTGAATACCATCGCAGTCAAAACTTGAATATAAGAGCAGCTGTGTTGATGGGACATGACGCTAGTATGCCCTTTCCTTTCGTTCCCCCGGATCTCGAAACTCCTGGAAGAAGGGGCGCTATATCTCCAGCTTCAAACCTTGTCACACCGACCTCAGTCACATCTGAAAGCATACCTGTTAGAGAAGTAATCGACAATTTCATTCTCGATAGAGCTGCAGAAGCTCTTCTCTTATTAGCCCAACATGAAGTGGTCACGGAAGACGAAGGCCGCGAAGAAGGCCCAACACCAGTCCCCCATCCAGTTGTGGGAACCGAAACCATACACTCTCAAAGTAGTCACCACCGTCCAACTAGAAACACCGTACGAAACCAACCACCTCTGGAGTCTCGATTCCGTGACCCACGTGTCACAGAAAACGCAGGAATCGCCCACACCCTACTCAACAGCACAATTTTGAAGGATATCTCTCATCGGGGTTTTCCTCATTTTCTTATGGACGACCATCGTAGTGGACCGCCTCCGCCTCCATGGTTCAGGCCCATACCATCTCCCTACCACCCAATTTTACATGCCACCAGCAGAGACGGAACCCGAGTAGAACTCCCCTACATTTGTTATACATTACTTGACGAGGAACCAATGATTTTAGGGACTACAGGAGAACCTGGTAATGATGAGGTCTTCGGGGAAATTCTCAAAGCCCTCCCTATGGAGAAACCTCCTCACACCGAAACCGTTGACGATCAGCAGCTGGAAGAACTCTACCTTGATTTCCCCTTTAATTGGGCAATCAACGCAGCCCTCTTCCGACTTGGAGACGTCGGAGTTTGGGCTGATGTTTATAGATACCGGATGTCTTATCTCAAACTGAAGGCACTGAAACACGAAAACGACCGCCTGAACTGCCTTGTCGCCAGAATCCAAGAAGAACAGGAAGGACACGTTCGAGAACTGCAGGAATTTACAAGGGAAACGACCGAAGTTCAGAATCGATTGAGAAGGGCCCATGTTATGTCCCGCATTTCTCCCCTTCTAAACCGCTTGATCATGGAAGGAGTTATCCCTGACCCGTTCTATCCCCTGAGGTTCCCTTCCGAAACGAGAGCTCCTCCCAGCCCTACGTTATATAGACGTCCCCCAACACCAATGCCAAGGTACCCACCACCTGCTTCACCCCCTGGACTTGAAGAAGTTCCCGAACAACCTACCCACTACTCTCCCTCTGTTGGTGAGCCTTACATTCCGCGAACCCCCACCGAACCTAGTCCCGAGACGACGATCGACCCTCGACGTACGATGCAGCCCACACCACCCCGACTCGTCCGCGATTACACCGCGGGAGCCGAAAGAGAACCCCACCATCGCCCCACACTTTTCGACGAAGAGAACAGCCACGCATGGCCCCCGCCTCCTACCCAGCCCACAGTTCCAAATGTCATCACGAGAGCGGCAGAGCACCACCACTGCTACTGGTGCGGACAAGCCGGACATTGGAACTCAAATTGCACGATACCCCACGTACGATGCCGACTCGACCAACTCTGCGTGGTTCCCCAGAACCATCGTTATTTCATCGCCGTCTGCAATTATGGAGGACGTACAGTAAAAGGGAACCCCATACGTCCCAATAGGAGAAATAAGCGTAAGAGGAACAAGGAACGTCATGACAGCCTCGTCTACGAAAGGCTTCCCTTAGCTTCCCCTACCACGCCAGACTCCGACGTAGAAGCCACAGCTGATGAGATAATTGCCTTATCTCTAGCCCCCCCTCCTGATAGCCTTTTGTTTAACCCGACCTTTCATGTCAGCACGCCCGAAACTTTTTCTCAGCAAGAGAATCCTGCCGGAGAAGGATCTTCACAGTCGTCTTTGTCGACTGCCGTCTACGACGGGAGAGACAGCAGCTGGGACAACTACCTCGCCACCACTCTCCCTAGACAACAAACTCTTCCGTGGGGAGATCCCACTCCATGGCGCTCTCCCTCCCCAGAATACGACGAAGAAGACCTCACCGGGGCCGTCTTCTACTACGACGACGACCCAAACGCCCCCCTTATTTCAAACACATACCCTGGAGGAGGACTGGCTGGAGACATGGGAGTCTCCGCCTACGATGGGGGCAATGTTACCGGACAGTGAGTCTCTAGAGGAGAGAGCGCTGACTGTCTACCAAAGTGCGTTTGCTGGGCAAA
>QLOU01003854.1:0-13238 GCA_003313715.1 Russula abietina | reverse complement strand
AACATGCTCTACGGTCCGTAAGGTCGAGATCGTAGTCTCGACATCAACGAGAGCAGCCGTAAAGTCGAACTTGCAACCCGAGACCGGTTTGCCGCCTAACGAAGTGAGGACGGACTGCAAGCAGCCCCAAAAAGAATTGTCAAAAAAGACGGAAAGAATAACGAAATAGACACATGCCTCGAGAGTGGTGACATGGGTACTCTCGTCAGCTTGGATGACCTTGATCTGGTTGATGGCACCGTCCCCAGATGCGAAACCGACATTGGAGTAGTCGGACGACTTGAATTTGTTCAGTACCTGCGAGTACAATTCCGTCTCGAAGTTCTCGAGGATGATAGCGAATTCTGGACAGGAAAAGAAAAAGGAGGGGGAGAGACAGACCGTCAATGATTTCCTTACTCCCCATGAATTAGACCAGGTACTCACGCAGGACTGTCAAAGTACCACTATCAGCGACCCGTTTGAGCGGCGCAGCCGACACGACGAGAGGGGCAAAAAGAACAGTGGCGAGGCGAAATGCCGTGGAGAAGCGCATTTCTATTTTTAAGCGAAGTGTTCGTATCAAAAATAACCGGCTCTGCCGAGAGTGTGTGCTAAATGAAGGATAAAATTAGAGAAAGACCAGGGGTGCGACCGGGCTACCCGAGACTACCAGCAGAAGGAATGTCAGAAAGGCAATGCAGGCAATGGGAGAGAAAAACTGACCGAAAGAAAGCCAAAAAGAAAGAGGAAAGGGAGACGAAGCGCAGGTGTGGGGGAGGGAAAGAGGGTGGGGAGGGGGAACTGAGTTGCCTGGAACGAGGTCTATTATATGACCTGGTTAGGCCATGTCTCGCATGCACTTTCCCCGCTCGGTCTCACCGGAGGCGCCCCGCGCGGTTGCTATGACAATCCTTGTGGTAATCTTCCTCATTTTTTCAAGAACACAATAGCTTCCGTAAGCATAAATGTGACACATCTAATCTCGAACAATCACTCATCGACCCTTGAGTTTCTCTAGGAACCAGGAGAGCGGCACCATCATGTAGTCCACGTATCAACTCAGCGTGGGCCACTCCTCCTTTGTCCTATTCTTGACCAATGAAGTATCTGATCCTATCACCATCATGCTGTACTTAGCTGCGCTGCCCAATCCTTTCGCTCTCGGAATGGGCGCATCCCTGACTGATGTTGGGGACTCGCCTGTCGTGAGCGGTCCGGGACCAGTAGCGGCCAGCGCCAATCTGAGCAAAGTTGTGGTTCCCGACACATCAATGGATCAATACGCACAATTAATGCCAGTGCAAAGGTGGTGGCTTGATATCGGTTCGGAGAATTAACTGTTGTCCACCACCTTCGGTCTCGGGGCTCTCAAACCATTACAACATTATATTATACAGTCCGGCGCTACTTACTAATACCAGCCCACCCTCACCGTCGAATCATCAATCGACGATAGGTACCTTCTGTAAATAGCAAATGTCAGAGAGACCACATGCCGATACTGCATGGGCACATTATAGAACATTAGACATTAGAGTGGCGGTGGCTATCTTCTAGCTCCATTCGGGAATACCGATGGGTCTATCATATATATGTCGTCATGGACAGCCTGAGCTCGCGGCGAGCGCCTGGTTTAGTTGGTATCGGTACACGGGGGGTTGAAATCATTCGCGGCGTCCTCGGGTCGCCATGGTTGAATTGAGCGCACTGTACAAGTTACCAGTCTGGCAACACGTAGAGCAAGCGTGGGAATACATGGATTTGGGATCAACCCCTTCGTTATCGACTGAAAATTTGCATCGGCTATAATACGATTCTCAGCCTTTGCGCATGCAACCTCCCATCGTGAGGCCGTGAGGGAAGAGGTGTCCTCCGCTTATCACGGGTTGACAACTCGGAGTATTATGCATTATGACCGATGGACGGAATCCGGTGTTCCCACGACTGCAAATCACACGGACAGAATCAATCGTCAAGCAGCGCCAGCGCTGGCCCCCGTCTATTATGTAACTCGTGTATTAGAGCAACAATCTGACCCTTCTATGGTTTTGCCAAGAACAAACCATGCTGGCCGTTTCAAGCCTGAGTAGATCGCATGCCTTTTTGGCCCCGATACAAAGGCGAATCGCAGAGCCATGGCGACCCGATCACAAAGCATCCTAACCGGCACGTTGATAATCGTACATTTCTTGCGCTACGCCTGGATCTCTTGGGCTGTTGGTTGTCCAGGCGTCAGTTCCAATAATGGGTTGACCCTGAGCTTCCGAGCCAATAAACGAAAGGACACACATTGGCACGGGATCAATGGGTTTAATTACCTGATTTGACGCCGCCTTGACAACTTGAAAAGATGTGCGCAGTCATAACCGTCAAGTGCACACTCGGTGACATCGGCGAAGCGATATCCTCTTAGTAGGATTGGACGGGGAACACCAGACCAGACCAGACCAGACCATACACCGCATTTTAAACCGAACATGTGAATGAGTGCCGGTGGTGAGAAGAGAGTGAGGCCCTAATCACTTCCCGGATTCTAAATTATGGGATCTAGGTAGAAGGCTTGATAGCTGTGACGCTTTGCGACCGCGGGTGACGCCAACGATTATGACATTTTAACAAAGAGAGTTGAGTTCCAAGGCACAAGTGTATATCCTCCTGATTGCATAAACAGTATATCCGACTCCGGCCAGCTAGTCGCCCAGTTCAAGGTAACAAACCTTGTTTTGTCCGAGTGGCCCATCACATCGCTAGCATGACGACTGGTAGATAAGTGCCACTCCAGTGGTGATCGCAGTTCGATGTTATACATAGTCCTTCCAGGCAGACATCGGCGCAAGGCACGCGAGGCAGACTTCGAGGAGGCAAGTATTGTATGAAGAAAGTCGACCCTCGAGAGGGCGTACAAGTTAAAATATCATCGCCATGGGTCAGATATGTCGCTTACTCTGCTGAAATCACGTAAAGCTCCGGTGTCCAAACCGCATGTACGGAGATGAGCACCCGTGAAGAACCTTAGACTGTGATGCACTATACCCGCGGTCATGACACATCCTCGGTGCCGTCAGCTTTGCTGAAAGAATCACGGAAAGTTTCAGGAGCTCAGCATACTGCATCTTGGTCAGGTAAATTTAAGGATGTAATATGTAATTCCTTCCGCGTGCCATGTGTCGGGCCTGTCGGCATAAGGGGTTCTTCGCGGCCAGATTACGACCCATGATGACGCCGTCGCTTTATTATGAAGATTGATGAACCGCTCAGTGGGGTAGGTTGTCCCTGAGGTAGATCTTGCTGCGCACGATGCCACAGTTAAGAAAGGCCATCACGACCGGGGAAGTCTTGGCCGCTGTTTCGTCCCAATGATCCGAGGCTAAGTTACGAGATCCCTGCTATCGTGCATCCCCATCGTTCGCGCCATGCTGTATATAATATAGTATGATTCGCGCACCATGTTTTCCATTTCCAAGCCAACTCAGGATCAGTCTTGGAGAGGGCATTCTTCTAGCGCATGCGTTCCAAGTGTCTAAGAATAAAAGGTTAAGTATGAGTTGTTTAGAGTGTGGATCCGAATATGTTACTGAGTACAGTATTGCGAGCTCTGGTCAAGGCGATAGTAGGACATTTCTGATCATTGCCAATAGTTGAGTCCATCCGAGTCGTGGAATTTCTTGAGCATGTTGTAAGACAATTATACTTGTTGTGCTTGGAACATGAGGGAACCATGCGCGTATTGCCTGCGTATAGATTTCTGTTTCTGTTTGAGCGTGAATTTGGGGCTGTAAAAAGGAGAACGTGAAGGACTCGTGGTGAGTTTGATGAGCACGTGATTGGCAGGGGCCGTCCCGGCTTCCCAAAAACGGCAACCTACTGTACCCGCGTCCTGAACGAAATTGAAACTTCTGATTGTGGCGTCTCAACCCGACTAACTGTCAATGCTCCCTTCGGGGATGCATACGAAAAAATTGGAACGATACAGAGAAGATTAGCATGGCCCCTGCACAAGGATGACACGCTGTTTCAGAGTGGTAGACCTACGGGTCTCAATATTTATTTTTATCTTTTTCCATGTCATTTCATTCCTGAATCTCGTTATAGAACTTGCCATCGATATCACAGTGCAAGAGGACGCCAATTATAAAACGTAGTCCCTGTTGAATAGTTTATCTTTTTTACAACGGTTCATAGATATGGATCCGGCATGTGCATGTTATCCCAAGTGTCCATTCCATTTGAATCGAATCACAGTATGTTTTTTACTAAATTACTATGATTGCCCGTGAGGGCGTGCATGACTGCTGAATGTGTTCGGCACGATATTTGTAACTAATGACCTCAACCGTGGACCTCCATTTTCTCTCTCCCTCCTCGACGCTAGCTGATTTATCACTATCTTTCATGCAAAGAGTGTGAGGGGCAGAGACCCGGATTGCTGTGGACGGGTGGACGAAGGCGCGCTGCGCCTCAGCGTGTGGCGGGCACGGGCACGGCGTTTATGACCTGTCAAGCGATCTGGATTCACGGGTTCCCGAATGAAGCTGGGGGGGTGGGTAGAGTTCCTGTTGCAAAACCATCAGTAGAGGCATTCAGTGAGGAGTCTGATAGCAATCGAAAACACCCGCGTCTAGGACCCCCATTGCTGAGCTTGGGGAGGAGTTTGCGTATAGGTAGATGATGAGGTGGGAGAAAGATTTGTGATATGTGACGGGTCCCGGACTGTCTCGGTCTGATACGACCGTCGCTAGAGTACACGACCGGTAAATTGAGGGAGTCTAGAACAACGAGCGAACGGTGCTTTATGTAGTAAAAGGGCGTTGTAGACTGCTGTCATATCCAGGTCAATCATAAGGCTCAAATGAATTGGTACATGACAAAACGAAGCCTCAAAATGAGGGGCATCAATTCTAGAATCCTCTAAAAGTGATATCCCTTGTTTTGAGTCATTCTGTTTCTACCATGCGTCAATAATTTGAGCCTTGTGGATTTTCTCATTGGATCTCGCGATGAGGAAGAGGAAGGATGATGGATGATGGGTGTGTAAAGCGAGGAGGGAGCCGGCCGCGAAAAATGCGAATGCGAATCTCCCATTCCCACGCCTCGAAATTTCGCGGTCACGACACTCTACACCTACACAGAGCTCACTTGCGACGAAGGGGCAGCATACAGGTCCACGATGCTAGTGTTATACGAGACTGCGATGGGCTTCGCCCTCTTCAAGCTCACAGATTCTGCAAAACTCACCGATCCAGATCTGTACAAGGAGTTTGAGACGCCCGAGAGGGCGAATGGATTGTGCGTGGTGGATATTTTTCCACGACTGAGGACATCTATTCAGTTTTTTACATGCTGTGACGTCCTTGTCCATTCTAATGCAGGCTTAAACTGAAATCTTTGCACCGGTTTACGTCGACCGCGACTGCCGTTGAGGAAATCACGACTATGCAGGAGGGGAAGCTTGGCAAGGGATTAAAGGAGTTCTTGGACAAAGTGATCGTGGAAAAGGGCAAGAACAAGGAAGAGCTGGTCGTAGTCGATCCAAAACTTGGCGCGTTTCCCTTTCTTCTTTACCCCCGTCGCATTCTGCGCATGCAGACTAAATTTGCCGTTTCTTTGCAGCTCGCCCAATCAATAAAAAACTAGGGATCAAAGTAATCTCAGACATAGACACGCTCGAGCTCTTCCGTGGAATTCGCAGTCAATTAACCGCCCTGTTGAATGGCCTTGATCCGAAGGACCTTGCTACTATGAGTCTTGGTCTCAGCCATTCGTTATCAAGGTGCGTTGCCGTGTATCAGACGCCGTACTAGTGTTCACTCAAACTCAATCAGGTTCAAGCTCAAGTTTTCGCCGGACAAAGTGGATACTATGATTGTGCAAGCGATTGCGTTACTCGACGATCTCGACAAGGAAATAAACATCTATGCGATGCGCGTAAAGGTTTGCGATTCACTGTTCTGGATCTTCGAACAAAGTTGTCGATATTGCTTGCTTAGGAATGGTACGGCTGGCATTTCCCAGAGATGTCCAAAATACTTTCGGAAAACCTGGCATATGCAAAGGTGGTGAAACTCATGGGTGAGTATCAGGTCGTCGTTGCGTCTTTTTTTCTGCTCCTCACAGCTCTCGCAGGCTTCCGAACAAATGCCGCTGCTACCGACTTTGCTGCTATCCTCCCAGAAGAATTAGAAGCCACCATCAAGGCCGCCGCCGAAATATCTATGGGTACAGAAATATCGGAATCCGACCTCGCACACATCCATGCGCTCTGCGACCAGGTTATCTCGATTTCAGAGTACCGTACGCAACTTTCAGAGTACTTGCGTAATCGTATGATTGCGATCGCACCCAACCTTACTGCCCTTGTCGGCGAACTCGTCGGCGCACGGCTAATTTCCCATGCGGGGTCTTTATTGAACCTGGCGAAGCATCCAGCGAGTACAGTACAGATCCTTGGCGCAGAAAAAGCGCTCTTTCGCGCACTCAAGACGAAACACGACACACCAAAATATGGACTCATATACCACGCGTCCCTTGTCGGCCAAGCACCGCCCAAGTTGAAGGGCAAGGTATGTGTCATTTCCTTGTCGTTTGTCCATCTACCATAGCTAATCTACATCACAGATGGCGCGTATGGTAGCAACAAAAACTTCACTTTCCGTGCGTGTAGATGCGCTCACGGATGCGGATGAGAAGTCGACGCCGACCGCACCTACCATCGGCCTCGAGAATCGTGCAAAGCTAGAAGCCCGGTTACGCTCGCTGGAGGCGGAGAGCGACGCCACGGGCGTGCGACGCTTTGCTACAGGACCGAATCAGCAGAAGCGTGTCAAGCTCGGCACCGCTGCACCTACCTATAACCCAGCAGCGGATGCAGTTGGGCTGGTCAGCACGCAGCGTGAGCCGATGGAGGAGGCCGTGAAAGCGGTGTTGGATGTGAAGGAAGAAAAGCGACGTGCGAAGGAGGAGCGACGCGCGAAACGACGAGTGGAAAAGGATAAGGCAGGGGCAGCGCAAGAGGAGGAGACGAAGCCTGATACTGCCGCTATTGATGGTGAGGTTGATGCGATGGAGGTGGATGGAGAAGAAAAGGTAGATGAGAAAAAGCGCAAGCGGCGGAAGAGCGAAGTCACATCCTCGGCGGCAGTGGACGATGGGGCGACTGCAATGGTAAGAAGAGGACACACCTTTTTTGTAGTAAAACGAATGCTGACTGTTCGAGCTTTAGGAGGGTGTTGAGACGGAGACGGCAGCTGAACGCAAAGCGCGGAAGCTGGCGAAGAAGGCGGAGAAGGCTGCCAAGGTTGCCATCAAGACGGAAGAGGGTGAGTCTTCGTCGAAAAAAAAGAAAAAGCACATCAAGTCGGAGGAATAGAAGTGATATTGGACGCTCTTGCGACGAGCACTTGTTTCCCTGTATTTCTGTGCATGTGCATATTCACTACTACTAGTTGTATGCTTTATCCCGTCGATCGACTCGGAATTGCATTCCCCACGGCATTCCCTGCATCATGTATAGACCCCTCGATGACGTTTACCACAGCAGCCAAAGGAGGTCAGCCAGTGCTAAGCAACCAGCAACACACTTGCAAATCTAGGACGCATGGCAAGCAAACCGATCACATCGATCACAGAAAGACTATTGGCTGAGATTGAGTGAAGAGAGCTCCGTGTTATAAGGAATTCTGGAAGCATTGGAGACTACTTGGTTACAAATTGTAACAGAAGTGTGATTAACTCTAAGTGCATCTCCGGTTTGCCAGTGTTACAGCCAGCTATTGTAGCTCCCCAGGTTGCACCCAAATGTACCATACAGCATAAACCTGATCATGAGCAAAGGGAATGGTGAGGAACGGACCACATGGTCCAGCTACCAAACTGGCAAAACGTTTATTTGGTCATTTGCCCACTGCCACCTCAACATACAGTACTCTCATTACAGTATGTCCATTCCAAGCGGTCCAGCGCGACCCATCATCATCGTGACCGGTGCAAACAAGTATGTAGTCTCCTTCTACCACCCTGACGCGACGCGTCTACCCGATTCCAGCACTCACGACCTTCCTCTGCGCGCGCGGGGCACAGTGGGATAGGTTTCGGGATCTGTCACCGTCTCCTCCACAATGTCCTGCAGAACAGCACCACCCCAAACGACGCCAGTCCACTATTTCCACGTTCTGGAGCGGAGGACGAGCCCCAGGGTATTGAGTACCCCTGTGCCGGTCTGACCCTCATCATGGCTTGTCGCAGTCGACAGCGGGCGGAGGACGCGCGCAAAAAGTTACTCCGTTTGTTCGAGGACGACGTGGCGCGATTTCTTGAGGGCAGTTCCGGTCGTGAAGCTGAAGCAGAACGACGTCGTGTGGAGAAGTTTTGCGAGAATCTTGTCGTTGCGGTTCATCTGCTTGATTTGGCGTCGGTGCAGAGTACGCTTGCGTTTGCGGATGAGGTGGCACGCACGTGAGTCCCTTTTATTTCCTGCTCTTACTCTTATATCTGCACTACGTGGGTGCTGATTGTGTGTTGTGTGTTGTGTTGTGTGGCCAGCTATCCTTATGTTTCGCACCTCGTATGCAACGCCGGCGTTGCTCCGTTTGTGGGCATATCGATGTCGCTCTTCCTCCGGCAGCTCTGGAGGGATATGCTTGACTTCGACCTGCTCAGGTGCGTGGTGTATCCGGCTTACACCATCCAACGCAAGGGCATTATGAGCGACGATGGGCTGGGGTGGACATGGCAATGCAACGTATTCGGGCATTACATTCTCGTGCGTGCGCCTACGTATTTCACATTTGCGAGGAACTGACGGCGGTCTCCCTCCGCGCCTGTATTGTGTTTTAGTGCCGAGCATTGGAGGCAAAGCTTGCGGCGTCGCGGACGGGACCCGGGCGCGTCGTTTGGATGTCCTCGTACATGGCAGAGGTGCACACTTACGACGCGGACGATTGGCAACTCGTGAACAGCTCAGATCCATACGAAGGAACCAAATTCCAGATGGACCTCATCCGCGTCGAGCTCTCGCGCCGCGCGGGCCCATCAGCGCAAGTTCGCCACTTCACAGTGGACCCCGGCGGGGTGAGCTCGTCCATATCCGCAGCGATCGACAATGGGTTGAAGGCCTATATCAAAGTCTTCTTGCTCTACCTCGTGCGTTTGTTTGACCGATTTTGTCTGTCTGCCTTTGGGTTTCGACTGTTTTTTTTTTGTGTAGGCTCGGTGGTTCGGCAGTTTGCACAGTAATATCACACCGTGGAATGGCGCCTCTGCTGCCGTTTACGTCTGCCTTGCCCCGCTCGCGTTTATTCCGGTCTTTTTGTCTGCCGCTGGCATACCCGTTGCGCAAGAAGGGAAGGAGCAGAAAGGTGATGCGCTCCCGCTATCCCTGCATTCTGTAACAGATCGCCAGGGGCGCAATTCCGTTGCTTCAACACCATTCTATACGTGGCCCCAGCACGAAAAGGAGGCGTCGCATCTTGTAGATCGATGCGAGAGATTATACCAATCCTACGTCATGACAAGGGAAAGCTCCAGCAGTAATGTGACTGACTGAAGAATATATGATCTACAGCATATGGCTACATATCTATACGAAGATTGATACAGTTACAGTAAGGCTGCGTCGTGTTATAGCTGTTGGCTAGTAAACACATTACATTAATTTCCACGAATAGGCGACTACGCTACATCCAAACGGACTTCTGCTGACCTTATCATGGTGCTATTGGAACATCGATTGTAACAGTAGTTGGTGGATGGAAGTAGGGTATTGTTCGGAGGTTGTCTGACGCTAGCCCTTCCGCTTCCAGCCTCCGACGGCCCTTGTCACTCTGAAGCGGAAAATAAGACAGGAGAAAGATACAAAGAGGGTGTGGCGTACGATAGCAGCAGTTGACATCCCGCGCTCGAGGCCCTCAAGCAGAGAGCAGGCCTTGCAGAGTTCATTGCTAGACATGTAACCGCAACGCTTGCATTTCTCTGGGCACCGTATCGCAGCATTAGCCACTGGGGAGGGAAAGGACGAAAGATAAGTACATACGCTGCATTTTCTGCATTGCGCGAACCTCGTCTTTTACCTCGAACGCCTCACCGGAGTGAATGATGTCGATGATCGCGCTGGGTCGCGCCGCTTCTAGATCCTTTAGAAACGCGCGCGCATGACCACGGTACGCGTCGGGCGAGTATATGCACTCCGTGGAAAAATAATCTAATTTCTTGAAGTACGCATACCTCGTCGTTGTCGGAATAATGAGGGTAGAAGAAAAAGAGGATAAATAAAGGGGCATACATGACGATCTCCTTCTCGTAAGCATACTTGAATGGTTTTGATCGCCGTATTGTGTCGTCTCCTTGCGTGCAGATCGCGGTGCACCTACCGAGTCGCGCGATGTCGCCTCGCATGACTATGCGGTAATATGTCAGCTCCGATCAGAAATGAGGTTTTTGTAAGAGCAAGACGTACTGTTCATGAGGATTGTCTCCGCGATGTCATCTGCGTTGTGGCCAGTTACGATGTGGTCCACGCAGAGAGAGGCGGCACCGCGGTCCAAGGCTTGCCTACGGAAGACGCCGCAGAAGGTGCAGTTGTTCTTCTTTCCGATTGTAGAAACGACGCGGTCCATCGTCCATCCGTATAGCTCGTCGTAGGAGAGGATCTTGAGCGGCATGTCGTATTGTTGCTGATTACGCTTGACGGTCTTGTTAACCGACGTTAATACGATGCAGCCAAGCGAAGCCAAAAAAAAATATGAAAGGTCCATTCGTACTCACTTCGAGTGAGTCGTCACGATAGCCAGTGATGCCTTCATCTATTGAAAGGAGGAAGAGATTGAGGTCGTATTGGTACCGTTCGTTGAGCGTTTTCATGACATACGCGAGCACTGTCGAATCTATTCGGGTTGCTTAGCAGAAAAAAAACATACACAGGAGGTTGGGAAGAAAACACACCTTTCCCTCCAGAAGCTCCGATGGCAACCCGGTCTCCGGGCTTGAAAAGCTGAGCCTCCGTGATAGTGTTGTGTACCTCAGTTTCAAAGACCCTGAAGAAGCAGTCTTTGCATATTTGTTGTCCGGTCTTTGGACGCCTTAGAATGGCTTTCGCGTTTTGGCAGAGGGCACAGCTCTTCGGCGCCATCGTCGGTGGTGATCACTGGCAGCACTTCTGAGAGCAAGTCGAGTCAAATCAAATCAAATCAAATCAAATGGTTGGGGCGATGGTTCACACGGGCCGGCAAGCCGGTTTGACGCGACTGTAGAGCCGCGTTTTACCCCTCCACATACTTGACTGGTTTTTTGCTGCCTCAGCTATGCCAAAAGAGCTCAGGAAGAGAGGAAGACGACATAAAAAGTCTTCTGCTGAAGACCAAACTCATACGCATGAGCGCGAGGCGCTAGACGAATGCCCATCAACTGGACCATCTTGGATTGTCCCTCGGGAAGACTCAAGCTCGAAGCAGTTCAATCCCGAAGCACCATTCGGCTACGTCGATCCAGGATTGAAGGCTTATTTCAAAACCGTCGACGATCAGTTGAAGGAATGGCAGCAGAACCAAAAATACGCAGAGGGAGAAGAAGAGGATGTCGATCCAAACGAGAGTACGGTTTCATTGACTTTTGCGTGCGCTTGCATGTTATTTTATTTTGGACTGAGTTCTGTCTTTTCCGTGCATAGATAAGAGGATGTTCTTGATGGCTGCTCTGCATGAAATATCTGGCAAGGAGCGTGAACTTGCAACTGACCCCGATTGTGCCGCGGGGCTCGAGCGAATGGCCTATTCAATGGACGATTTTGTGCGCCGGGTGTTCATGGACAGCCTCACAGGCTCGTAAGCCTGCCCTTCCTCGACTCTGCTCTTGTTTTTTTTGACCTTTGGGCATTCGACAGATACGAGTCGCTCATCAAACACCGATTTGCATCTCATGTCATCCAAACGTTGTTGGCCGTGGCTCCAGATACTATAGCCCGAGAGGTATGCCATTTACTGTTATAAGGAAATAGGACACATTGAGGCTTCATTATATGCTCCAGTCAGGAGGAGTAATACCCAAATTGGAAGAGTCCACGGACAAGGGAGAATTGCGCACGCTGACGCAGTTGATCCTCGACTTTTCTGAAGTACGTTGGATTTTTGCCTGCATCTACGTCCTATCACAACATCCACACTCTAGGAGATTCTACCTTCACTCTCAGGAATTATTTTGGACCAATTCGCCTCCCATGTGATCCGTGAACTATTTTCCCTCCTCTGTCCTCAACTCTTCCAGTCCGATGCGCCGCACAAGTCCAAGGCATTCGTGCGTTCGAGAAAGAGTATTGCGTGGAAGGCGAAGCAGGGTCCGTTGAAGTCCATCTTTGGCGACGAGTTAGATCAGGGCCGAAACCAAACCAAAAAGGAAGCCAGACAACCCCCAGCGTTTCACGAAGTCGCTGCGAAGTACGTGACAATGTTAAGAACTACCATGGATGCGAATGAGATTCGGTCTCTGGCCGCAAGTAAAGTCGCATGCCCGGTGTTACAAGTACGTTATTATCTTGTTCGTAGAAGTCGGTCTATAAAATATTTGATAGATGGTATTGGAGATAGAGGCCGACCAAGGCCTCTCGGACGAACCAGGCTCCCTCATGGATCACGTTTTAGTAGGCTTGATATCCGCGTCTCGTACGCCATTACTTCTCGTGGATGAATGGGCTCCAACCCAGCTATGCAGATAAAGATCCGCCTTCGGTGCCAGAAGCTAGCGATTACATCGCTACACTCCTTCGAGACCCGACATCCTCCCATCTTCTCGAGGCCATCGTATCGCATTGTCCGGAGAGCGTCTTCGGCATCCTCTGGACTACATACTTTGAACGCAGCCTCAGGAAGCTCGCCATGCACCCTGTCGCAAATTTTGTGGTCGCCAAGGCGCTTGAACGGGCGAATGCCGAGCAGTTATCATACGCCTTGAACGAGTTGCGAGATTCACTCGGCAAGCTCCGCCGTATGTATGCGTCCCACATATCGAGTCGTCGATGTTCATCGCTGTTCAGAAACCCGGATCGGAATCTTACGAGCCTTGATCGAGCGTGCCGCTACCTTGAATGCCCTGGAGGATGGCATCTGCGAGGTTAGCCCGTATCATATATTATTCCCCATGTTATTTTTGTGACGATACTGCTCTAGGCCATCTGTTCTGCATTTCAGGTGGGCTCAGAAGAGGATAGAAAGTCATTCGTCTCTTGTGCACTGTGCCTTAAAAGTGTCCCCGTGAGTGGCCATCATGAGATC